>PVLC010002628.1:46579-111003 GCA_004027655.1 Graphiurus murinus | reverse complement strand
GAGAGAGGGGTTATTGGAAGTCTGTAGGAAAAGCACTATTTGGAAAGACGACCTCAGCACTGTGTTTGTTATCATGTGTGTAAAACCTTTGATCCCAGAAAAGAGAGAGAGATAATAAAAGAGGTTCGAACCAGCAGCTTTTAGCCGGCGTCTTTTATTGGGGCCTCATGGCTGAAGGTTCAGCCTGGGGCGCCCGATAAAGATGTAACAGGATGAACTGAAACTGTCTCTACTGGTATCAATGGCCATGGTGAACACAACAACATTAACATCAGATAACGGAGAGGAGGAGGAAACATGTTACTGGGGTTATAATTTTGTAAGAAATAAGAAAAACAAGTCAATTTAGCAGGAAGGACACGAATCTTCTATGTAGACTGTATGGAAACTTATTACACAGACTAAATTCATTGTTCTACTAAAAATAAAATAATTTCAGTGATGGAAATTTTTATCTCCCTTCCTATTTTAGGGAGAAAATTTGTTGCTATATCACAGGCAGAGAAAAATAATTTAATTGCTATGAATCAGGAGAAGCTCAGAGGAAGTCTCCATTTGACACCCTCCTAAGGATGAGAAGAGAATTTGCAAGTCTAAAGGGAAGACTAGATCCAGCTTCACATTGCCTGGTAGATAGTTATGGCAGGTTGAGAGGGAAGAAAACTCTTCTAGGAGCCAAAGAAATGACTTTGCAGGTTGGGGAAGCTCAGCCAAGTGGTGGCTTTAAAGAGTCCACTTTCCAAATACCTGCGGCCAAGGATGCAGAATAAGAAAAGTCACTGAGCACTGCTAAAATAAGGGAGATTACTCAAATCATGCAGTATGTGTAGACTACTGCTGGTAGATGAGGATACAGATTATTCTGTGATCTTTTGATGAGAATCACCTAATAAATTTTAACCAAAGTGATGAAGTTGGGCTGTCCCTTTCATCTTAGCTCATCATCCTAGGAAAACCTTAAGGGACGAGCCCTCCAGGCTATGAAGACATAAATGTGTGTCTGAAGCATCTTCCCTGTGGGCCCTTGCAATACTAGGTGCCTTTGCATTTGATTTCTAGCCCTGAAGTACATAGACTCATCTAGCAGTCCTATGGATTTTATAGATTGCATGATATTGTGGAAATTGACCACATATAAAAATCTTGTATTTGCCACCTAAAACAGAGCAGAGGGTCCATGAGGAAAAAAACTCACATCATAAACAATTATTCTAGGAATTGCCCCATTAGGTCAGTATAGCAGAAAAGCCTGCCTTGTGTTTAATGCTAATTGTTTCTTCTTAGCAACCGTGGAAGGAACTGACAACTATGACCCTAAGAGTTTACATGGTAACTGCTGTCCCTCCCCATTCAGAGCTCAGCAATTCCTCAAGACTCTCGTGTGGAAGTTTCACTCTCTCCCCATCATCCTCAAATTCTCTTTTGCCCTCTGGATACTCTGGAGGCTACCCGAACCTGAGTATGTGTGCACCTGATTACAATTCTATTCTTTATTGCCTAATTTAAGTGACTTTATTGGACAATCCCTATATTTTTGCTTGATCTTGACAGTAAAAATACTTAAATGCTGAAGACAAGAACATCTTCCATTTATTGATGATCTCTTATTCCTGATACCATGAAAAATTCTTCACCAAAATATCCTCACTCTCCATAAGATATTGCAAATATGAATTTTAGTATTTTCATTCTGTAGGCTAATATATTAAGTCAGAGCAAATTACACAAAACACATTGACTCAAGGCTCATTTTTTAATAAAATGCTAGAGTTGATTTTTGTATCACAGTGTGTTTGGCTCTAAAGCCCATATGTCTTTCTTTTACTTTTTCCTTTTCTTTCTTTCTTTTCTTTTCTTTTTTCCCTTCCTTCCTTCCTTTCTTTCTTTCTTTCTTTCTTTCTTTCTTTCTTTCTTTCTTTCTTTCTTTCTTTCTTTCTTTCTTTCTTTCTTTTTTTCTTTATTTATTTTTGTGTGGTACTTGAGATGGAACCCAGGGAGCACATATTTTTAAAGGGGCTCCATTCATTGAAGCCAACTAGGACCTTAATTCCCACAGTACATCTGGGAGCAGATCCCACATGATATGCAGTGTGCATGGGTAACTCTTGCAGCACACATGGGCTGGCACAAGATGTATCACCCAGGCACGACAGGTGATGTTCAGGTGCAATGACTGCCACACAGCTGCACTGCCTTGGAAACTACATGAGTCCCTAGCAGCCTGAGGATTATAATTGTCAACACCTGAGATTTAAAACCTGCAGCTTCTTCTGCCAAAGAGGCCTGCCATCTTGCCATTTTGATCATGGAGAATGAAGTTAAATCCTGACCTGGTCAGCTGTGCTGGTAGCTATCTGGCAATTTCACACTTTTATTTCTGGTTGAACACTGGTTAAGGTCAGGCCTGAAGAGCTGAATCAGACTCACAACTCAGCCGGACCTGAGATTTCAATGCACCCAGCTGAGTTCTGTGGTAAATGGACTGCCAACCTGCTCTTCAGATTGTACTAATCTCTTTCTCTTTCTCTCTCTGTGTCCTAAAATACCATAATTTGGTGTGAAATACTATAATTGTGTGGAGTGTTGATGAATAAAGAGTTTTTCTTCTTTACAACTGCAATAAATGCTCTTGAAAGGACTAAGACCATGTTTTAGTTGTTTGCCATGAGCTAAGTCTTCTCAGAACAGTCATTCTACCTTTAAGCTACAACCTCAGCCCTATTTTATTTTGAAACAAGATCTCACTAAATTGCTGATGGTCTCACAAAATTACTGAGGCTAGTCTCAAATTTGGGATCTTCCTATCACAGCTTCCCAAGTACTTGGATTATAGGTGTGCACCATCATGCCCATACCCAGTTAATTTTCTTAATAGAGTATCCTTTAAAGACTAAGGTATTACTGATATAATATATATAAATATATGTGTATCAATAATATATACCAATAATATATAGAGTTATATGTTATTACCAATAATGAAAGTAAATATGTCTGAAAGTATAGCACAGTGGGAGATGGCTTACTTAGCATGTATTATGCCCTGGGAACCATAGCACTACAGAAACATAAATAAAAAAAAGAAAAAAAAATACTAGATGTATAAAAAGAGTGTTTATGACCATTAACAAAGAAGAGAAAAAAGAGGATGTAAAAAATAAATAAATTTAAAGGAAATAGGATAAACTTAAAAAGATTTAAACTAAGAGCTCAGGCTTCTCACCAGATGGTTCCTAAGAATAAAAGGCCTAAAACAACTTAGAGAGGATTTTCCATACGGCAAAGTGAGGTCTCCTAAAAATTCATTTCTCAGTAAGTGCAAATCAAATGCAAAAAATAGTTGTTTTTTTTTTTACAATATCTCCCAGTACATCTGGGAGCAGATCACACATGATATGTAGTTCAAACTTCAGGAGAAAACTGGATAATATTAAGTGGAACTGTTAGAATGTCTGGGCCTAATTGGATGCCACCATTGTTAAGGCAGAGATTTGCAGGTTGGAGCTCTTGCACACTTCCTGTCTTCACAGATGTCCTTCTTAGCACTTCTCTCACTGTCTTCTGATCCTAGACTTGGAGTGCATTGAAGCCAAGGATTACAGCTTCTTGACTGCCCCCTGCCTAAGCTGACTGACTCCCTGCATACAGCTGGGGTGTGCCATGTCTCCTGTTTCACTTCCTGCTTCAGATCCAATTGTGCCACTTGCTATAAATCCTAGAGTAAGTAATCATTTTATCTCTCTTTTTATATGTTAATACTTTATGTCGGGGTCCATCCCTCATGGCAGCGGGGTCGGGGGTCCCTCAACAGATGTGGATTGAGACGAGGTCGCGAGAATATGCTCACACCAATGCAGTGTTGAAGCGCATCTGTTTTATTCTTTTCCAGTCATTGTTTTATACTTTTTTTTTTTTTTTTTTACAATAAGGCATATAGAACAGGAATTTTTAGACTTGTTTTTCCAAAGGTTATCCTCAACCAGTTAAGGTTACAACACATATATAAAAATTCTTTTCCATTAGTTAAAATCTTTATAATTTTGTTTAGCCCCGTTAAGCAGTGTTCTAATCTCAGGTAGTTAGGGGGTTCCAGGTGAGACCAGGTAGTAGCTATTTAGATAAACTAGCAAAGCCTGTTTCTAGACTAATGCTTGTAAAAGGTTAATGCATTGGGTTGTCTAAAGGCATTGCTTGTTTTCAGCTAAGAGATCAGTATCTGTCAGGCCACATGTTTCTAAGAAGTTTTCTTTTATAATTAATATAAAAGCAAAATCCAAAGCACCCAAAATTTCCAGAATATAATGGGATATGCCAGGCATTCCTTCTTTTGGAATCGTCTGCCTTGCAGGACTCCAGCGGACCAAGCCTTCCTCAAGATCCAGCTATTAAGGTGTTGTGGCAACTTTATTTTATTTTTTATTTATTTTTATTTTTTATTGATGTATTGTAATCATACACTTTGTTAGGTACAAGCTGGTAAAGACATACATGCACACATTTCTCATTTAACCCTTCCCCAATTCCCGCTCTACTCCCTCGTCCTTGCTCCTTCTCAAGTTCAGTTTAGTGATTGACTTTGATATGTTTGTGAAAGTACATCATGTGCATTAGGGTGTTTCCCTGCCCCCGTCACCTGCAGTTAAGTCACTTTCTTTGCTCATGTAAGGTTTCTCCTTCTTCGTCTAGAGTTCCCTTTATGTCCCACTTTCTCCCTAGTTTCCACATATGAGATAGAGCATACAATTTTTTACTTTTTGTGACTGACTAATCTCAACTAGCATAATGTTTTCCTCTACTTCCATATCTGAGTTCTAATAGTCATGATAACACCTGTATTTGAAATAATAGAAAAATGCCTACCACAGAGTCCAGCTTTGTGTTAAAATGCCTGCATGCCTAGTGCTTGGAGGATGCCCAGAGTTGAGTAAGACACCTTCCCTGACTGATAAGCATGTAGAATGTAGCAGGAGGAGAAAGTAGATGTAAAATGAGCTGGGACAATGAAGCAATCTTTAAGGTCAGACATGAACTTGAATTCTGCTTTTGCTATTTACCATGTGATCTTAGAGGATTACTGAAAAATCACCATACCTCATTGCCGGGGGCCAGCCCTCAAAGAAGCGGTAGAGCCTGGGGGGGGGTCCCTCGTTAGGTGGGGATCGAGACGAGCTCGAGAGCGAGTGAGAGTACGCTTACACACCATGTATGTTAAGACGCATCTGTTTTAATTCATCTCATGAGTGATACTTATGCTCATTACAACAAGGTATACAAAAAAAGGAATTTTTACAGCCTTGTTTTTCCTGGAGTTAAGTGGGTACATCTTTAACTGGAAAGGCTACTTCCTATAGTGTTTGCTAAGATGAGGGGAGCAGCGGAAAAAATACAAAAGTGTAAATGAATTATTCTTTTAGTAGAGAGCAGGCAAAGCAAAGGAAGAGCAGGGGGTAAAGGTTAAAAGCGAAGAGGAACTATTCATTAGATAAATCTTTCATTTTTGCTCAGGCAGCTAAAAGAGAGTTAATAAGTTTTTAGGTAAGCGGAAAGTTTAGCAAGCTTTCTTGTCTTGAAACTTCCTTCTGTCTTATGATAAGAAACCTAAGTTCTCTTGACTCAGCTGCCGGTATTTGTAGAGTTAATGGATACCTCTGAGCCAGGCCTATGCCTTTTTTCTCCTGATGACAGCATCCTGAGCCTCTTAAAAAACCTTTTTTAATGTGGAAGCAAAGCCCAAATTTCCAGAATAAAATAATGTAAAGCGAGAAGTGTCACACGTCCCTTATTTAGCAGGCTGAGCCTTGCTCCAAGCCCCAACTGGTGAAGGTAACGTTGCACCTCATGGTAATCATAAGTAAACACAGACAATGGTCCTTATCTCAAAGAAATATTGTAAACATTCACAATGCTATGGGTTATGAACTTTGCAAAATGTGTGGCATATTATAGACACTAAGACGTAGACAGCAGAGCATCAACATTAATTCAAATAATATCAAATAGCAAAAGCAATAATCCAAAAATACATGTAACCAATGTCATCTGGGAAGTATAAATAAATGTGATGCTGTGATCAGTAGGTAGTGGAAAAGTGCATTTGTTTGGAGTGAGGAGGACATGAAAAATAGTGGGAAAGAATTTCAAGAGCCAAACAGAATAGAACAACTTGAACAAAACAACAGATGTGTGTGCCTTCCCATGGACTTAGGTAGCAGTACTGTTTATTTTTTTTTAACATAGACATAGAGAAGAAGAATGGAAGGAATTAGTATTTTGATTTCAAAGTCAAGGTGACTATTTCACAGGTAAGGGGGTCACTAAACTTTTGTGAATTAGAATAATTGTTACTGCAACTATGTTTTAGAAGGAAAATCATGAATGTTTTACAGATGTCAAATATAGAGAAATATATTGAGTATAAAACAGTTTAGGAGTCCAGCTAGTAATATTTCTGGTAAAAAGGATAAAGAATAAAAGTAGTACTATTTATTATGTCCCTGACATGTGTTCAGTGCTGTAAGAACAGGTTTTTACAGTCTCACAACATGTAGTATTTTAATTTGATTTTACAGATGAGAGAAACTAAGGTTTGGATAGGTTAAGGTCCAAAGTCATACATCAATTAAGTCAAAGTTGGGTTTAGGATTCAAATGAAGTAGGCAAATGTCAAAACTCCATGATCACAGATATTAATGCCCGCTGGATTATATTTCTGTTAAATTCAAAATTAAAACCAGGCATGGTGCTGGGTATGGTGGTGCATGCTTGTAATCCCAGCATTTAGGAGGCTGAGACCAGAGGATCCGGGTGCACAAACAGCCTCAGCTACCTAGTGAGGCCCTCCGCAACTTAGTGAGACCCTATTTCAAATTAAAGATTAAATAATAGGACTGGAATGTAACTGGGTTCAATTGCCAGTACCGAAAACAAACAAACAAAAGGCATGGTGGAACAGGCCTGTAATCCCAGTACTTGGGAATCAGATAGGACTGCAGATTCAAGGCCAGCCTCAGCAACTTAGCAAGAGCAAGGCCTTCAGTAATGTAGTGTGTTTAAAAATAAAAAAAAAATAGAACTTGGGGTGTAAATCATAGATAGAATGCCCCTGGGTTCAATCTCTAGTGACACACACATACACACACACACACACACACACACAAATTCCAGATTAAAAGAAAAATTAAAACACATGAAAATACATAATCATGAGTATAATTTCAATACTTTTAAAATAATTAAACTACTGTGTGCTTCCTATCATGAAGCATAAATGCCAAAAATTAAGCAAACAATAATTTTCTGCATAGTAAACACATGATGTATGTGTTAAATAACTGAGTAAGTTCTGCCAGGACTGATAGATCCGAGGGCCAGTAACATCAATACACAGGATATCTCCCTTAGCTGGGAGTTTTCCTATGACAATGGACAGGGAAGGCATGCCACTAGACTTGCCCGTAAAGAGTGGCATGATAAATCTTCCTATGTCTATCGTTTTCTTGGAACCCTAGAGTGACTCTGCATGGTTCACAAGATTAAGCTCCACCCCAGGAATATGGCAGAAGAGGCTTTCTGTGGAATGGACCCCGGTTGATCTTCAAGCCTTGACATGTCTACATTTCCCTCACCCCTGGGCCTCACCCGCTGTAGGTCATGCTTCTTAGCTCGTCACACATCATTTTTGAGATGGGGTGCTTTTATATATTTTCTTGCAGTGTTTATACTGTTATTGGTGCTTTAGAGTCTCACATTACAATGTAGTTCACAGTGATAATGACATACACACACAAAGCAGTTGGTGAGTCCCCCTCCCCACTCCTCTTGTTCTGCCCAAATCTGGGGTGCCTCACCCCAGAACAATCACTTCACACAGAGCAATGCAAAAGCAAGAAGGAGGTTTATTGCTAGCCCCAGCTAGAATCCAAGTCTCATCCAACAAAGTAGAGTCTTGACAAGGACCCCCACTCTAGCTTTGTTTAGCCTTTTATAGTGGGGGTGTACACAGGCGGGAATAGGATTGGTGAAATCTTGTTGCCAGGGCAGAGAGAGACTACAGGGACCATAAGGATTGGCTGGCTTGTCTGGAAGGGATTCAGGGTGTATTGGCATAAGTTTGGCCCGTTAAGGCAGGACCTAGGGACTGGAGTCATTTGGTAATTGGACAAAGTCATCTAGTGGACCTGGGGACTCTTATCTTTTTTTTCTGATTAGCTTCAGGGCTGTTTTGCCTGGTAAAAACCAAAACATGCCCAGAACTGCTACTCTTTTACCAAACTTTCCAGACTATCATGGCAGTGCCCTCCACTCTCTTCCTCATACATGATACTGAGTTTGAGATTGGCATTGGCATTCTCACATATGTACAAAATGTCCATGAAGTTTTTCCTTTGTCAATTCTCATTCTCCGCCACTCTTCCCTAGACCATGTCACTGGCTCCACTGGGCTTTCTCCTCCATTATCTAAACTCCCTCTTGTATTCCAGTTACCCCCTAGCTTCCACATATGAGAAAAAACATATGACCTTTCACCTTCTGTGACTGTCTCATCTCACTTAACATAATATTATTCAAGCCCATCCATTTTCCTGCACACGACATAATTTTGTTCTTCTTTATTGCTGAGTAGAATTACATTGTGTGTATACCCCAAAAGTTTGTAGTCCATTCATCTGTTGATGGACACCTAGGTTAGTTCCATAATTTGGTTATTGTGAATTGTGCTACTATAGATGTGGATATGCATATATTAATATAATATATACTATAATTCATTCTTTTTAATTTAACTTTATTTTTTTAATTGGTACACTGTAATCATACATTTTTGTTAGGTACAAGCTGATGAAGGCATACATGCACACATTTCTCATTTAACCCATCCCCAATTCCTGCTGTACTCCCTCGTCCTCCCTCCTTCTCAAGTTCAGTTTAGTGACTGACTTTGATATGTTCATGAAAGTACATCATATGCATTAGGGTGTTCCCCATCCCCCCATTGCCTTCTGTTAAGTCAAATTCTTTGCTCACCTAAGGTTTCTCCTTCTTCCTCTGGAAACTATAATACATTCTGATTTCAGACTCTTTGGAAACATACCCAGGAGTAGTATATCTGGATCATATAGTTGATCCATTCCAATCCATTCCCAGTGTTCTCAGAAATCTCCGAACTGATGTCCACAGCAGCTCCAGTAATTGGGAATCCCACCAACAGTGTAGAAGAGTTCCTATTTCACCACAACCATGCCAGTGTTTATTGTTGTTTCACTTCTTGATGTTCGTCATTCTAATTAGGGTCAAATGAAATGTCAGTTTAGTTTTGATTTTCATTTCTCAGATTGATAATGATGATGAACACTTTTCATAAATTTATTGGCCATTTGCATTACCAAAAGTGATCTATAGCTTCAGTGCAATCCATATCAAAATACCAACGTTGTACTTCACAGTGCTAGAAAAATAAGTCCCAAATTTCACATGGAAAAATAAAACATCCAGAACAGCCAAAGCAATTCTCAGCAATAAAACCCATGCATCATAATACCTAGCTTCAAATTAAACTACAAAGATAAACAGTAATAAAAACAGCATGACATTGGTAAGACAACAGACATATACACCAATCGAACAGAATAGAAGATACAGACACAAATCCACACAAGTATAGCCAATTGATTTTTGACAAAGTTGCAAAAACATATACTGGAGAGCAGACAGCTTTTTCAAAAAGTGGTATTGGGAAAACTTCTTATCCATTTGTAGAAAAAATGTAATTAAATGCTTGCCTCTTACCCTGCACAAGACCTGCAAGTTAGACCAGTGACTTTGAAATTACTAGAGGAGGACATACGTCCACCATCCCCAACATATAAGCATTGCTGGAAACTTCCTCAATAAGACTCCCAAAGATCAGGAAACTTAAAAAAAAATAGTAAATGGAATGGCATTAAACTAAAAGGTTTCTGTTCATCATAGGAAACCATCAAGAGTCCAAAATGACAGCCTATAAAATGGGAGAAGATGTTTACCAGCTACTCTTCTGATAGAGGACTAATATCTAAGAAATACAAAGTACTTAAAAGATGTAACACTAAAAAAAATCCAATCAAGAAATGGACAATTGAATCAACTAGACATTGCAGCAACTTCAATGCTGAGAAATGAAATATCCTTTCCCTGCTTCTTCCTTATAAACTTTTCTTCAGATCTTTCTAAGCATGTGTTGTCTTGTTTCTCTCACTGTACCATGAGCATGCGGCACAAGGTCCTATCATGAGTCACACAAAATATTCATTGAATCTAAATTCCTAAATAGCTCTGAATACTAATACTTTAAACATATTAATTGGCCTAAATACATTTATTTCTTTATGCAACCACATAATTGATATTTTATTTTATTTTATTTTGCTGTTACTGAGGATTGAACCCAAGGACATTCTACCTCTGAGATACAACCTCAACCCTTTTATTTATTTATTTATTCATTTATTATTTTGAATCAAAATCCCACTAAGTTGCTGAGGGTCTCACAAACTTGTGGAGGCTGGCCTTGAGCCTGCAGTCCTCCTGTCTCAGCCTTCTAAGTACCGGGATTATAGGCATGCTGTAATTACCAATCATACAATTTAATGTAGGAAAAAATTTATTCAGTTTAGTGTCCATAGTCTGCAGGTGCGTTCACAAAAAAAAAAAAAAAAACCTCAGAGGAAGGAAGATTTATTTGCTCATACTTCTGGAGATTTCAGGGGTTCAGTTCATGTAAAGCCAAAGAAGTCTCCAGAGCTCCGAGCATGGTGGAAGGAGGCAGAGAGAAGGAGTGAGCAAGTGCTATTCCCCCAAATCATGGAGGTCAGAAGCAAGAGACAGAGAAAGAGAGACACAGGAAAGAGGGACCATATATGATCCCAAGCCACATCCCCAGAAGTCCTCCTCAGCCAATAAGCTCCACCTCCAACATGGCTTCCTTGTCTATGTGAGGTCTAAGCACAATCTAAATCAAAACCATAACACAGAATAGGGGAAAAATTGTATTCTTGGTGTTCAAAGGGCCCCTGCCTTAGAGCTGGGAAAGAGGAAATGTGTGAACTGTACTGTGGAGACCTGACTTGAGTGGATGGAAAGCAAGTGCTACTCAGACCTGGGTAAGAAAAGGAATTTGTCACCATACAGCCTTCTGCTTAGAACCCAGAGAATATAAACCATGTATAAGAGATACTTGGTGACTGCATCTGCCTGAATCCTTTTGTAGTGACAGTTTTCCTTCTAATCACAGAAGAATGTGTGGTTTATCATTGTAACATGGTAATTGCAAGCCTTCTTGGAGGCTGTGAAGTCAGACAAACCAGGGATTATCCTGGTGTGCTCTCTATGATCTGGAGTCGCATAAGGAAGTAAGAAACCTGCAACATAAACTCTGAAGCTCAGGGAGCTATAGGGTCACTATATACAAATAAGATCCTACATTTCCTCAAACTGTACTTCTTGAAGATAATAGCTACTAGTTTCAAAACAATACACTGAACACTAACATTTTCTCTAAATGACAGGTTCTTGACTCAAATGTCTGAAGATGAAAATGTCTTAGCAAAAGAATGTGTTTAAGGAGATGGGAAAAAAGAAAGAAATGCATGTGTCTGAATTTTTAAGTACAGATCTTCAGTTTGCCTCTCTGCACATGTTACCCTATCTCATCTTTCCTGCCAATCCTTGCATCATGGCCCTGGGATTCTGGTGGGATCCTGGGATTCTGAGAGAGCAAGCACCTTGTTTAGTAAGAGAAAGTCAGAGTTCCCAATCAAAGTAAAACTAAATTCTGCACACTATTCTATTCACTGAGAAAAACTATACATCATCCAGTGGTTTAGTCACTGTCAATGTGGCCCTAAATTTCCACTGAGATGAACATCCCAGCTATGCCAAATATAGGCACTTTGATCCTGGCCACAAAACTATATCTCCTTAGGGCATTAATTTAAACATCCACAAAATGGCATAGAATTAATCCTTCCCAAAATATCACTGGGAGGATAAAATGGAATAAATATAAACAAAATAATTTGATTTATGTAATGCCTCCCATGTAGGCAATGATCAATTCAGGTTATTATTTTTAAAAAGTGGGCAAAAATCTAAAGAAAAGATTAGTAGGACACAGAGTGGATATATGGGTAACCTGTGAAGAGACTGTCAAGCATTTTTAAGGTGTTTTGACACATTTCTGACAACTCCACATCCTCACCAACATTTGAAATCAAAAGACTTTTTAATTTTAGTCTTTCTAGTGGAAGTAAAAAAAAATCTCATCTTAGTGTAAATTGGCATTTTCCTGATGACTAATTATGTTCAAGTCCTTTTTATATACATACTGGTGATTCATTTATGTTCTTCAAATAGTGTCTGTTCAAATATTTGTTCAATTTTTATTAATACATTATCCATTATTATGTAAGAGTGCTTCACATAGCCTTAATTGATATTCCCTTATTTTATACTTTCCTATTCATCGGGATAACTGTTTTTAATAAACAAAAGTTATAATCATATATATATATGTATTTCCTAAGATAGCATAGCCTACTTTAAACTTATAAAGATATTCTTCATTCTTTTCATCTAGAATGTTTTGTTTTAGCTTTTAACTTTAAGATTCTCTGCATTCTGAGTGAAATTTTGTGTTTTCACTGGGTAGGATTTAAAATATTTACTCCAGACAATTGAAAACATATGACCACAAAACGACTTGTGCACAAATACTCCTAGAGACATTATTTTAAATAGCCAATAGCTGATTTTAAAAAATGCCAGTGTGGTGGTTATCTCCTGCAACCCCTCCTACTCTGAAGGCTGAGTCGGAGGATGGGAAGTTTGAGGCCAGCCTAGGTAATATAGTGAGACCTCATAGCTCAGTGGTAGAGTTCTCCTGGGTCCAATACCCAGTATCGAAAATAAATGAATGAATGAATAAATAAATAAATTCATACACACATAAACAAATAAGTAAATGAATAAATAAGAAAAAGAAAAAATAAAGAAACAGAATGAAAAAAAGAAAATAAAATGTCTACCAGCACATAAATGAATGGATATACCAACTGTGGCATATCATATCCAGAAATATAAATAAATGAACTACTGAAATATACAGTAACATGCATGAGTCTGAAGAACAGAATGTTGGATGAATGAAGGCAGACAAAAATAAATTAATTAATTATTTCATTCATGTGGAGTCTAAGTGTGCACAAAATGAATCTGGGCTATTAGAAATCAGAAGATATTATGCTGAGGAGGGAGATTTAATTGACTGTAAAAGGTCATGAGAAAACTGCTCCCATTTGGAATGGGGGCTACATGATGTCAAATAACAATATAAAACATGCATTAAACTTGAGAAGTAAAGTAAAAGGAATACAATAAAACAGAGGGGACAGATTGGTTATCAAGGATTTCTGCATTGACCAGTCAATGAAAGAATGTGTGCTGAGATGTCCGCTGAGGTCGGGATTCCTGACTCCTCTGCTTTGTGCTGACCAAGGTAGCCCTTCACTCTGGCCTCCTCCAGGTCCAGGCTTCTATCATTTGGTGTGGAGCCACAGAGCTACCCAAGCTGCTTCTCCTGGTCTGCACAGATGCACCCTACTAAATTCAAATGCCAGGGAATCCACCACCCTGGGTACTCCCTTCCTCTACTCTCATGCCCACTCACCCACTTACCTTGTAAAAGTTTAGTGTACTCATGAATATGTCCTGGGGACGCTCAAGTTCAGAGAAGTTAAATGTTAATGTCACAGAAATAGTTTTTGTGAGCACTAAACTCAGTTTAGTGTCAGTAGAAGTCACTTAATTCTATTCCACCACCTGACCAAAGTGTAGTGGGCTTTGAGAGCTGCAGTGTACACCGGTGCAATCCAAAGATGGTGGTTCTTAGGAGATGCCTGTTTAAGAATAGAGCAAAACTTTCAATATTTTAGATTTCTACATGCATTAGTATGAAAAGTGTATTAATTCCTACCAATCAAAGGAGACTCTATGAATCTACTGTATGTTAACTATGGTTTTATCTCTATCCCAGAGCAGTGGTGATTGGATATATCTAATTTTACTTTGAGGTCACTTAATTTATGCATTATTACTAATTTATTTAACTTATACCAAATATCAAATATGCAAAAGTTTCAGAGGTAAACGATACATAGAGAGAAGTATATGAGAGAACTTTATTATTTAGCAGATATGTTTTCAAAGTGCTATTCCTTCTTGTCTATGTTTTAACTATAAAATGATATATTAACCTTTGAACATCTCTAAAAACATTGAGTTTTTAGAGATAAAATATTCTCTTTTTATGTATATCAATAATTTTAAAATACTTTATCAGTATTTTTAAGCTTCAAAGTAAGTCAAAAATTATGAAAAAACAAAATGATCTTGCACTACTCAACAGGGTATTTTAAGAAACAGAAATGTTAAACATAACTGGAGAAATAGGACAAAAATAATAATAGAAAAAATAAAACCTGAGGTCACAAACTATATTCAAAGTTTCTAAACTTGCCATATATTGGAAAATATTTTAGTTTTCATCTTACTAGTAGTTACTTCAAAGAGAATACTACTATATGCAGCAATTTCATAGCTCTAATTTTATTAAGAAAAAACAGTGGCTTAGTAGAAAATGGCTATTACCAAGAAAATGTCTCCTAATAAATATAATATTGCAAAGCATTGCAAAGTATTACAAAAGCATTGCCAATTACGTTGGACAGAAGGGTTTTTTTTTAATTAAAAAATTTCAAGATGATAAGAAATAACACAAAGCACGAAGCATTAATATTAATTACAAAACATTTTAGCTCTGACTCATATCAACTCCAAATATAGATAAAAGGACACTCTCTTTTTCTTTTTTTTTAATATGCTTTTATTGGTGCATTATACTCTCATATCATAATGTGAATCATGTTGACAGTAACATACATGCACACAGCACTTGGTAGCCCCCTTCCACCTGCCTCCCCATCTCCTTCCTTCCCAAAATAAGTACTTAGATTGACATTGGTATTTTCACAAATGTACACATAGGTGATGATAGTAATTCCATTCCATTACTCACTTTTCCTTCTCCCCTTCCCTTAGACCATCTCCCTAGAGTCACTGAAGTTTCTCTTCCATTATCTGGAGTCCTTCTGGTATCTCAATTACTCCCTATCTTTCATATATTAGAGAAAACATATGACCTCTTTCTGGAATTGTTAATCTCACTTAACATAATGTTCTTCAAGTCCTTCCATTTACTTGAAAATGACATAATTTTGTTCTTCTTTATTGCTGAGGAGAATTCTATTGTGAATATATCCCATAATTTTTTAGCCCATTCATCTGTTGATGGACATCTAGGTTGGTTCCAGAGTTTGGCTATTATGATTTGTACTGCTATGAACAGGGGTATGCATATATTACTGTAGTTCTTTGGTTTCAGTCCCTTTGGAAAGATACCCAGGAGTCATATAGCAAGATCATAAGATGAATTCATTCCCAGTTTTCTAAGGAATCTTCACACTGATCTTCATAGTGGTTGAACTAATTTGCAATTGCACCAACAGTGTAGAAGAATTCCAATTTCTCCACATCCATGTCAAAAATTTTTTGTCCTCTTGTTTTTTTTTTAATTTTTTTATTAGACACATATAGACTCTTCCACCCAATTACAACTGAATTCACATTTTTCTCAGCTGCTCATGGAACCTTCTCCAAAATAAACCACATTCTCGGCCACAAAGTGAGCACTGGCAAATTAAAAAAATGCAACATAATTCCCTGCATCTTCTCAGACCACAATAGAGTGAAACTAGAAATAAACTCCAGGAAGACCCAAAGTAACCGAGTAAGCGCATGGAGACTGAACACCACACTGCTGAATGAAGAGTGTGTCATAGAAGAAGTAAGGGGAGAAATTAAAAAATTCCTAGAAACCAACGAAAACGGAGATACAACATATCAAAACCTCTGGGTCATCCTGAAGGCAGTACTAAGAGGGAAATTTATTGGTGCTTTGTAATCATACATCTTTGTTAGGTACAAGCTAGCAACAGCATACATGCACACATCTCTCATGTAACCCTTCCCCAATTCCTGCCCTACTCCCTCACCCTCCCTCCTTCTCAAGTTTAGTTTAGATATTGACTTTGATATGTTTGTGAAAAAGTACATCATGTGCATTAGGGTGTTTCCCTCCCCCTCCCCATCACCTTCAGTTAAATCATCTTATTTGCTCATCTAAGGTTTCTCCTTCTTTATATGAAGTCCCTCTTATGTCCCACTTTCTCACTAGCTTCTGCATATGAGGAAGAGCATACAATTTTTTACTTCCTGTGACTGATTAATCTTACTTAGCATAATGTTGTCCAGTTCCATCCATTTCCCTGAAAATGACATGATTTTGTTCTTCTTTATGGCTGAGTAAAATTTCATTTTGTCCATATCCCATAGTTTTGTAATCCATTCATCTGTTGATGGACTTCTTGGCTGGTTCCATAATTTGGCAATTGTGGATTGTGCAGCTATAAACATAGTACACATGCATCGGTCTGATAGTTTGATTTCCATTCTTTTGGGTAGATACCCAGAAGTTGTATTGCTGGATCATATGGTAGGTTAATTCCCATTCATCTGAGGATTCTCTGCAATCCCACCAACAATGTATTAGGGTTCTCACTTCTCTACACCCTCACCAGAATTTGTTGTTTTTTGTGTTTTTGATGATTGCCATTCTAATTGGGGTTAGGTGAAATCTCAAGGTAGTTTTGATTTGCATCTCTCTGATTGCTGATTATGTTGAACATTTCCTCATACATTTATTGACCATTTGTATTTCTACTTCTTACAGACATAGAAAAATTATTACTTAATTCATTTGGAACAACAAAAAGCCTAGAATAGCCAAAGTAGTTCTTAGCAACAAGAACCATGCAGGAGGCATCACGATACCTGATTTCAAACTAGACTACAAAGCCCCAGTAATAAAAACAGCATGTTATTGGCACAAAAACAGACACACAGACCAATGGAGTAGAATAGAAGACTCAGAAACAAACCCACACACTTACAGTCAATTGATTTTTGACAAAGGAGCCAAAAAATATACACTGGAAAAAAAAGTTTCTTCAACAAATGGTGTTGGCAAAGCTGACAAACTATATGTAGAAAAATGAAAATAAACCCCACCTTCTCACCCTGCACAAGAGTCAATTCAAGATGGATCAAAAACCTGGAAGCCAATTCAAATCTCAAATACTTGAGGGGTGAGAGGATGAACCCAGTGGGGAGGGCAACAAGAGTGTGTGCATGTATTTTTCTAGACTCTGTACCCCAATATAATGTTAAACATTTTAATTAATTATATTATTAAACAAAAACAAAGTTTCATGTTTACATTTTCTTTCAGCGAGGTTACTTTTTTTTTTTTTTTGATATTCCACAAACTGTTTTAGGGATTGGAGTTGAATTTAAAGCAGAAAAAAGACATCAAGAGAATCAAAAGTACATGTATGCTGAAATATATAAGGCTGATTTAGTTACTTTCTTAATATTCAAAACATACACACAGGCTTACCCTACTTTAATTAATTTCCAGTTAGTACCAGAAAATACTAACATATTCTCCATTTCCATATTTTTCTTATTCCAAGTGTTTAATAATAATGAAACAAAAACTGTTTAACCTTTTGAAAATTTTTTATTCAGCAAAAATCTCTGAATATGTATCTAGGTATTATATAAATCAATTACTCAACACAATGCTCTAGATATATGTTGAGAATTATCTTCTTTGTTACTGAGTAATATTCTATGGCATTAGTGTTTCATAGTTTGTATAAGCAATGTATTCCCATGGTTGGACATTTCAACAAGAAGAATTTAGCGTTCAGCAACTCCCTCCTTTAATCCCCCTATCTTCCTAGAATACCTCCTAAGTCATTAATATGTTGCATATCCTTCAAAAGTGTTTTTTTTTTCTCTTACCCATTGGGCCCTGGACTGTATCTCATAGGTTTGTACTTATCAAACTTATGTATGGACTCTACAGTTCCCTGCTTTCTTTTTCTTGGAGCAATCAAATGGCCTTTTTACTTTTACTGTTCCTGATGATGTTCTATTCTGTGCAGCACTCTTCACCTATCAAGTGGAATGACAGTTAATTATGATCCACACTGTGTCTCTCACGTCCCCTTTCAAACACCCTCCAGTGGTTGTATTTGGTAGAGCAAATTAAACCTAAATCCTAACCATCTTGTTTTACCCCATATTGTATCATGAGCTTCCTGGCCACCACTCTGGCATCCAGTTCAAGAACTCTTCTTAGCTCTCCACATGAAGACCCAAACACTTGCGCTTCCCTCTCCCTGGGATGCTCCCTCGCCCCCAGTCTTTTTACACCTAGATTCTTCTGACTTTCAGAGCTCAACCTAAACCACTTCATCAAACAGAACATCTTTAATCTTTATGCACCGCCTAGATGAAGCCCTGTCAGCCACATTCAGCAGGATTCTCTTCTTCATGCTACAAATAATTTACTCAGCTTTCTGCATAGTCCTGACACATTCCAAATAATTTCACTTATGTACTGTTTACTTTTTTTTTCTGCATCTCACTCTTCTCCCAATAATTTATGTTTCAATCAAGATTGGGACAAGGATTTTTCTCTTGTTGGTCACTGTTAATTTTTTTATGGTACTGAGGATTGAGCAAAGGGGAATTCTCCATTCAAGCTACACTCTCAGCCCTATTTTTTATGCTTTATTTTGAAACAGAGTCTCACTAAGTTGCGGAGGGCCTCACTAAGTAGCTGAGGCTGGCCGCGAACCCAGATCCTCTGGTCTCAGTCTTCCAAGTACAAGGATTACAAGCATGCACCACCACGCCTGACTCACTGTACTTTTTAAATATCTAAAACAGAGTGAGTATACCAAAGACAATTAAAATGTATGTATAGGATGAATAGATGAACAATTGGGTCACTAGATAATTATTGTATAATTTAAATTTTCATCACTTTTATGATACAGAGGAGTTATGCAATCCTTGTGAGATTTTTTTTTCATGTCTAAATTGGGAGGAATGCAACATTTCTTGGACAGTCATAAGACTAATTTTGTGACATTTTAAATTGTAGATCACACACTTATGATGATTTTGTCCTGTCTCCTAGGAGCTCCATAGCTAGATCTCAGGAAAGTGAGAAGAAGCAGGAAGCGGAAGAAAAGAAAGAGAAGAGAGGGGCAGGCATTGTGGAAAGGGGAAGAAAGAAAATTCCCAAAGACTAACACTTGAATATAAATACTAAATAGAGTCAGTTCCTTGAGCATGTAAACATTCATTCACTTATGCGCCTATATAGTGTGAAATTAGAGGTCTTGCCAAAGTAATGTCAGAGTTTTCACAAAATCTGACATATGAACTCTTATAAATGACAGGGTTTTCTAATAAAAAAGACAGTTATTTGAGTGGCAGGTTAGATCATTTTTAAAAGAGAAAAGAATAACCAGTTGCTTCTTTGATGAAGTGTGGTACCCTGGCTGAATATCTCAGCATACAAGCTAGCTAGCATCAGGACCTAACAGATAGCCAATCAAAGGATCCAGGTTGTTAGGGGAAGGTTGTCAGATTTCACAGAGGGTCAACTAGCTAGGAGTCTATATGAGTTGGAGACCAATTTTGGTTATATGTAACAGAGAGATAAAATAACAATAAATGAACAAAGAGGATGGGCAGATTCTCAGCCCAAAATAGAACCCAGAGTCACATCAAACTTACTGTATCAAGTCCACACTCCAGGCTCTCTGGATGTCTTGAGGACCTCACTATCACATCTGCATACACCTGACTCCTCACCAGCTAATTACCTTACAGAAAAGAATTAGTTAAGCACAGGCTGCTACCAGCCTTAAGTTGAACATTTATTTGGAAAATCTGAGACCTTAAAAATTAATACACTACCACGGTGTTCCCATAGTTGATTGATTGATTGATTGATTGATTGATTGATTGTGTGTGTGTGTGTGTGTGTGTGTGTGTGTGTGTGAAAGAGAGAGAGGGGAGAGGGAGAGAGAGAGGGGGAAGGAGAGGGAGAGGGAGAGGGAGAAGAAGAGGGAGAGGGAGAGGAAGGTGGAGAAGAAGAATGAATAAATCATGGCCAGAAATCTCACAACATTCCTGCTAAATGTGATGATTTTTGCCTCTTACCCATGATCCTCTGCTTGGCCTTTTCCTCCAGTTCTTACCTTCATAGTTTAGGGCATTTGAAAAAATAGGCTCCAATGGAATGAATACTTCCTCCGTGCAGCTGCTTCCAAAGTTTAGCAGTAAATACTTGGGCAATACTCGGATTTTTGAGAAATAATTTACACACATTCCTAACTTCAAATAAGGTTGCAACTGTGCAGTGATTCTTTGGGATTTCTTGAAATATTCTGTATAGAGACAACTATTTATTTTTCAACCATATGATACTCCATATAATACGGTTCTGTGAGCATAGAATACAAAGTGTAAGCAAAGCACATCCCTGGACACCGTGATAGATCTTCCCAAATTGATCTGCAAAGAGTGGCACACTGTAACTTCAGTGTGTCTCAAGTCTGTATAAGTTGAGCAAGTCTGTATAAGTTTCACTTTCCTTGGTGAAATTCTGTGATACACTCTTTAACCAGATATCTTTATTAATAGCTCCTGCCTTTTTACTATGAAAGGGACTGAATTTGGAAGATAAATTGTGTTTATCTGTCTATTGGCTAGACTTCACCAAATTTATTGGGAAGGAGCTAGCACATTCTGAATGTTTTCTCTAATTATGCTTAAGAGTCTAGACTTGTTCATTACAGAGTCTAAATCTAGAGATAAAATAACAATTGTTACTCAAAGCCATTTCTTGCTGTTCAACAGCAGCCAAGAGCTTTCTAGGCAGCAAAGGAGTTTCCTGCTGGCTTCCAAACCCTGTCACTGAGCTGTTGATTCTCATGGCAATGACATTCTTTTTTTTATACTACCTTCTGTATCAGTTATTGGTTGAATTCCACTATGCAGTAGAATACTCAATGGTTGGTTGCACACACAAAGACAGTAGGTGTTTCATGTGTCACAACAGGGAGAATAAGCAGTTTGTAAAACTGCATGGCAGAAAGAGTTACCCAACACTCTTTCAGGAGATTAGTAAGTCTATATCATTTTAATAATAATACATAAGATTATCTGCCTTTTTCCCCATGTATAGATACTGGCACTAATGATACAAAAGAAAAACTGCTGGCATCTTAGTACAAATTAGGGCAGTGAAACCAACAATATAGGTAGACCTTTGACTCTCCATTGACACACTTTTTAAAATTTTTTTATAATAATTGGTGCATTGTAATCATACATCTTTGTTAAGTACAAGCTAATAAAGGCATATTTGCACACATTTCTCATTTAACCCCTTCCCCAATTCCCACCCCACTCCCTCGCCCTCCCTCCTTCTCAAGTTCAGTTTAGTAATTAACCTTGATATATTTGTGAAAGTACATCATGTGTACTCTTGAAGAAAAAAGAAACAATCCTGTTTTACTTTTAATGCCCTTGATTCAGAGAGGTGGTAATTGCATGTAATTCCAGTAAGGCTGAGACAGGAGGATTGTAAGCTGGAAACCAGCCTGGGCAATTCAGTAAGATCTTGTCTTAAAATATGAAGGATTGAATATGGTGGTGCACCCCACCCTTGTAATCTCAGTATTCAGAAGACTAAGACAGGATGATCACAGGCTCGAGACCAGCAGCAGCAACTTAGCAAGACCCTGTTTCAAAATGGAAAAAAAAAATGTCTGAGTGTATAGCTTGGAGGCAGAGTCTCCCAAGTCCAATTTCTAGTACCAATGAATAAATAGATAAATAAATGAATAAATAAAAATAAAAGGTACCTGATGAAGCACCACAAGCACTACTTTTGTCAAATTTCGAGACTTAGATGCAAACTTCTAAAATATTCTCTGTGGCAAAATAAGACATGAATACCTAAGTATTATACAATGGTTCCCTCAAAACACAAAATAAAACAAAACAAAAAACAAAACATGTATGTTTATTTGAGTCACAAACTGACCTAGCTACATTTCTCATGGAATAGACTTTCTACCTCAAATAATAAGTAAGAACCAAAGTAGCTGTGTTCAGATGCATGTGTGGCAGGCATCTTCTCCATAATAAACTAAGTGAATAAGTCTCTTCAAGTGAATCAGTTGGCTTTATGTATTGCCAAAGTCAATATATTTGAGCTTATAAGTGGAAATTCAAAATTTTGGAGATATTATATCTCTCACCATGAGATTACCAATTGCTCAAATCTTAAAAAAAACAAAAAACAAAAACTTCTTTTAAAATTATTGGCAATATCAGCAAATATTTTTATATTTTATTATTAAAATATTCCAGTAATATTTTTAATGATTGCTGTATAACCTTAAGACATCACACATGAGTAAAAGATATCCTCAGAGTGCAAGAGAGACCAGTGGATACTTATGTAACCCAGCAAAGAATATTTGATATGGATCTCAAATTCCACATTGCCACTTGTCTGTCAGGAACCTAACACTAATCAAATTTTGTTTAGTATCTATTTTTGCAGTTACTTAAAGAAGTTAATAAGTACACCTTTTTTTCCTCAATGTCTTATTTTTGTGACAGATTTTCTTCACTTTCTTATATTTTTAAATGTTCATAACAGATTGAATGCAGAAGCAGATATATTTAAATCAAGCTAGACATTATAATTTAGCCAAGCATTAAAACTTTTAAAAAGTCTTAACTAAAAGTTATTCTTCTTTCTAAATACTAATGTCTTAGAAAAATAAAAGCAGATAAGATACATTTTAAAAAATACAAACACACAAAAACTTAACATGCTGGAATAAGATTAATATAATTATTTTAAGTAGTTATAGTTTAATTATTTCTTAGTTTTAATTTTCAAATATGATAATTACAATGCAGATAAACTGTATAAGCATAAACTTTTCTGGGCATTCAGTAAGAATCTCGAATCAATAATATTTGAGGAATATCATTCTACTTCAGTGTAATTTATTACAATTTGAAAATTATGACCTTCCCCTTTTTTTCTTATGAATATACAAGTAACAATAGATCATTAAAACAAAGAAGATTAAACTAGAAAGTCATATTTAAATATATATTGCTATTTTCTTATCTAATATATACATGAAGACTGATGATCAGGTTTCAGAAATTTGTCATGAAGATTAAGGGATTCAAGCAGAGTGAAGATTGGCTCAATTCCCCCAAAGTGTATTCCTTAGAATTAGAGACAGCAATAATTTTGACAAAAATAGTATAGCTTATACTGACTATAGCAATAGAAATTGATAAAATAGCTTTGCCAAAATTAATTTGGGTATCAAAAACCTACATAAGCACTTATAACCCTGGACTCAGTAATCTTAGTTGTAGGATTCTATCATGATATAAATATGATTTAAAAGTAGGTCAAAACTGAAGCAAATCTACAAAAATATAAATCTAAAAATTTATGATAACATGCCCAACGGGAAGCTTTAAAATCAGAAACAAATGCATTTATGAAGTATATATTTATACAGAAAACCTTATATTAAGTACAAATGCAGCTATAGCTAAGGCATACTTATAGGTAAAATATGGCTTTAGATACATGTATCAGGAAGACAGAAAAGTGTGAAATAAATTGCATACTAGGATTAAAATATAGAAAAGACAACCCTGGTCAAATCCAAAGGCCAGAGGAATGACGCGGAGGAAACAACACAAAAAGTAGAAGCAGATACGAAAGGAATCCAAAAGGTGTTACTTTAATAATAACCAATTCAAAATTAAGCATGCAATTATTAAAACTGATCAAAGAAATTCACTAGGCTAACTTTAGGTTTTAGGACTAAACCTAAGTTCAGCAATAAGATAACACTTCAAACATTTGAATTCTATCATAATTATATATCTCCATTAGAGAGGAACTGTCATAGACAAGTAGCAAATATCATAGGCAGGTAACCAAGTGGAAGAAAAATTAGCAAATTTAAAAATTAACAAAGGATTTACAAACTACTACTTATTTTAACAAGGAATGTTTCATGTGAGTGAAACAAAATTACATACATGTACAATGTCTAAAATTTGAGAATATTGAAAAATACAAATGCTGCCAAAATGTGGAATAATCAGAACACTTTCATATCTGGTGGGAATGCTAAGTGGTTCAGACACTTTAAAAGACAGTTTGGTACTTTTCTTACATTACTAAACATATTCTTACCATATGATCCAGCAATCACACTCCTTGGTATTTATCCAAATAAGTTAAGAACTTATGCCCACATGCACACAAAATAACTTTCATGCAAATATTTATAGTAGTTTTCCTCATACATGCTAAACTTGAATGCAACCAAGATGTCCTTCAGTACGTGAAAGGATAAATAAACTTTGATACATCCAGATAATGGATATTATTCAGGGCTTAAAAAAACGAGCTACCAGCTGTAAGATGTGAAGGAACCTTAAATGCATAACATTCCGTAAAAGAAGCCAATATAAGATGGTTGTATACTGTAAGATTCCAACTATATAACATTCTAGAAAAGGCAAAGCTATAGACACAGTAAAAGAACAGTGATTTCCAGTGGGTGTGGGGAAGGTAATTTCTGTGGCCGTAAAACTATGTCATTATGCCTTTGTCAATATCTATGAAATGTACAACACAAAGAGTGAACCATAATGAGACTATAAGGTTGGAATGATAAAGCTACATCACTGTAGGCTTAACCAACATAACCAAAAAAAGAACTCTGGTGGGGATGCTGATAATTTGAGATGATATGCATGTATAAAGGCAAGGACACACAAGCGGTCTATTCATTCCACACACTTCTGCTGTGAACATAACACTGCTCTGAACAATGAGGTATGTTTTTAGAAACGCAATTACATTATGATTCCCAGGACAGAGATAACATAAGTGTAAAGGTTTTGTTGTTGTTTATTATTTGTGGCATGTATCTTTATTCATCTGAAAAGGTAATTTTTACATATGTTTCTAGCAGTAACCTTCTAAAGGTTTATAGGTCAGAAGAAGTCCCAACCTGCACCCACCTGTATCATAGAAGAAAAGAATCATAAAAGTGGCCCATCTTGCTAATCCTGACTGAACAAAATTAAATCTCCATTAGTAGAAGAAATTGACTGAGGGGCCTGGGCGGTAGGATCTTGCAGGAGAAACTGTATTTTTATTCCTCCATAACTTGGCCACGATTCATCAAAAGTGAAGTGGACCATATAATCCTGAGTTTTTGCAATCAATGGAGTGTGATAGTTAATTTTATGTTTCAACTTGAATGGGCCATGGGGTTATTAGATATTAGATAAGGCACTATTTTAAGAGTATGTATGAGAGAGTTTATAGATGATATTGACATTGAGTCAGTAGACTAAGTAAGGCAGATTGGCTTTCCCAATGTGGATGAACGTCATATAGTTCATTAAGACTATAATATAAAGCTAAGTTAAAAAAAAAGAGTTCTTTCTCTCTGCTCAACTGTCCTGATGCAAGACACCAGTCTTTACCTGCCTTTATACTCAGACTTGAACCAGAACTTACACCACTACCTCTTCTGGGTCTCAGGCCTTTGGAGTTTAATTGGGACTATATAATTGGGTCCCCTGGATCTCCCCCTTGCTGACAACAAACAGAATTCTTAGCCTCTACAATAATGTAAGACAATTCCTCACAATATCTCAATAGCCACAAAAGCCTTTACTTATTTCAACATCAACTTTAAAGTCTACATTACTTTTTTCAAAGTATTTTGAACGCATTTTGCATATCTGAGATATCTGAGATTTGGGGGAATTGGGATTAAATGTTATAACAGAATATTTGAACCCTCAAAAAGTGTACATGTTGAAGCCCTAACCAGTGTGATATTATTTAGAGACGTAACTTTGAAGTATACTTAGGGTCAGGTGAAATTATGAGAGTGGGGTCATTAATAACAAGATTATTGCCCTAGAAGGAACATTAGAAATCTCCTCATAAAAAGAAAAGGTTTTGGGAGTACCCAGCAAGACAATGATCACCTACCGTCAGGAGAAAGCCTCAAAATGAAACCTACCAGGCTGCCCTTGAATTCTGGACATTCCAACCTTGAAATGGAGAATTATATATTATTGTGTTTCTAAGCCACACAGTCAAAAGCAATTTGCTACACCGTGGGAGTTGATGGATACCTGGAATGAACCTGAGGGACATATGCAACGCTGAATTGCATTTCCTTCCGTAGAGTGGAAGTACAAAGCCAACTGGGCTGATTGTCCTGAGCAGCAGGTAAGTAGTTAAAGGTGTGAGCTACAGAACTTGATTCCCCACAAGTAGTTCTTCATTTCTTCATTTTCTAACTATAACTTTCAGGAAAGGGGGGGATTACTTCCTATTTGTTTCTTCACCAGAAAACTAGACATTATAATGAAATCTACTTCACATGGCTATGGTAAGAATAAAATGAGGAAGTAGTGAAGTGCCATATGATGGAGTGCAGTGAAGTAAGTAGTCAATAAACTTAATCTAAGAAGGATCCACTGCTGGGGACCAGCCCTCGGGGGCAGTGAGGTTAGGGTTAGGTGATATACCTGTTTCAATCCCGATAAAATGAATGGGGAAATTTTGAATGGGGTAACTTACCTAGTCAAGTCCGATGATGTTGGGCACCAGATGCTGGGGGACAGCCCTCAAGGCAATGGGGTTGGGGGTCCCTCAACAGGTGTGGATTGAGACGAGGTCCAGAGAATACACTCACACCAAATGCAGTGAAGAAGCATATCTGTTTATTGCTTGTAGTAGCTGTTTTTTATACTATCTTTTTACAATGAGGCATATAGAACAGGAATTTTCACAGACTTGTTTTTCCAAAGGTTATCCTCAACCAGTTAAGGTTACAACATGTATATAAAAATTATTTTCCATTAGTTAAAATCTTTACAATTTGTTTAGCCCCGTTAAGCAGTGTTCTATCTTATCTCAGGTAGTTAGGGGGTTCCAGGTGGGACCAGGTAGTAGCTATTTAGATAAACTAGCAAAGCCTGTTTCTAGACTAATGCTTGTAAAAGGTTAATGCATTGGGTTGTCTCAAGGCACTGCTTGTTTTCAGCTAAGAGATCAGTATCTGTCAGGCCACATGTTTCTAAAACGTTTTCTTTTATAATTAATACAAAAGCAAAATCCAAAGCATCCAAAATTTCCAGAATATAATAATGCAAAGTGGGATATGCCGGGCATTCCTTCTTTTGGAATCGACTGCCTTGCAAGAATCCAGTGGATCGAGCCTTGCTCAAGATCCAGCTATTAAGGAGCTGTGGCAATCCACATATATTTAAATAATATTAACTTGATTTCCTTTCCTGTATTTTTACATAAACAGCACTTCTGACTTGTCCCCAGCTTTTGACTCACCTCCTCCTGCCTGCAGCTGAAAGGGAGGCCTTGCTGGTCCTAAAGGAGACTGAATCCCCTCTAGTTCTCTGTAGGACATGTCTGGCAACAGCAGGATACTATTAAAATGCAAGGAAGAAATGTGAAAAATATAAAAAGAGAAAAAAAAATGGAATTGTTTCTAATTTTAGTTTGCCTACTAATTAGTGAAATCATTAAAAAACATAGAGGCAAAGTTGACAGATCTATGTAAGACTGGCATTCTGGGTGCTATCTTCCTGTGTGTGTGAAGAGGCTGATTGACAGAGTTTTCTTTTGTTTTGAAAGCTCCAGCTCCTTTGGGCTCTGGCAGAGACTTTGCTTTTCCCCCCATGGCAAATGCACAGATCTCAATGTCTGGCTCAGGAATTTCAGCCACAGCAATTATGCTTCCTGTTCCTCTCCCTGAGTAATTTGCCATCCACAAAGATGTTTATGTATGTAAATTCAACTCCCTCCACAGCCCTGTAAGATTGGCAAGGTATTGTTTTCCCCATTTTACAGATGAGGAAATTGCATTCTGTTCCAAATGGATTGGGACCTAGAGAAGA
This sequence comes from Graphiurus murinus, assembly GCA_004027655.1. Lineage (NCBI taxonomy): Eukaryota > Metazoa > Chordata > Mammalia > Rodentia > Gliridae > Graphiurus > Graphiurus murinus. Next base: position 82,911 of record PVLC010002628.1, on the reverse strand, counting down.
AAGGAGGTCCTATTATATTTGTATATGAATTCCCAGACACAGGAACCTGCCTGAGGAATGAACAGACCAGTTCAGGGGGTTGCAGTGCTCGCAGGACTGGTGAAAGGCAAGTGTGTGTGTATGTGACCTGGCTCACGAGCTTTGCAACCTTCAGCCAGTCACTGACTCTGTGTCTGATGAGGCCTTTGTGAGGATTTAATATTAGCAAAGTTTCTGGGACACATACGTGCTCATTAATGCCCACAGCCATTATCTTCTGCTCTCTTCTGGCTGCTTCCAGGACGCATTGCTTTCACCCAGCAATCGTGGCAGTCTGCCTGGTTTGGAGCATGAGTGGATGTGATGGAGAGGTGTAGAAATATCCTGTCAGCAGAGAGGAATTTTGATTTAACTCATAGGGGTGCAGCACAATTGTAGAATAGCTGTATCATCTACAACTACCTATCTATCTATACATACTTGTTTATATATACACATATATATGTATACAATATGTATCGGGAACCCCAGGCTGAACCCTCAACCGTGAGGCCCCAATAAAGACGCTGCCTGAATGTTGCTGATTCAAACTTCTCTTTATTATACCTCTCTCTCTGGGATCAAGGGCACTACACAAGCAGTAACAAACACAGCACAGAAGCCATCTCTCCAAATAGTGCCTTTCCAACAGACTCCCAATAACGCCTCTCTCCAGCAATCCATCTTCCACTAGCAACCAACAACCTTTCCTCCCATAACTTCTCCAGCAACCCACTCCAGCAACAACCCAGCCAGCCTCTCTCCTCTCTGCGAGAAGTGGAGGCTCTTAAAGCCACACAGGGCCTAAGCCACGAGGCGTCTCATACAGCTCTCACCTGGGCCGGCCATGAGCCGGGTGTTCTGGTACATGCGCTCTGGCGTGGCGCAGCCCTAGAATACCACCTGCAGCCACTTCTGGCACTCTGCCAGGCGCCATCTAGAGGTGGGATCTTTCCGGCCGGGCTAGGTCCCCGACAAATATGAATAAATAATATATATACTTAATATATAGTATAGTCCATCATATGCAACTACCTAGTCCAATTTGAAATGAAATATTTTAAAACCTGCCCCTATTTTGCAGAAAAATGAAAGGATACATAGGTAGTAGGTGCAAAGAACAAGCAAGTAAAACACTTTATTTAATACATATTGTGTTATTAAAGCTTATCCCAGCCTGGAAAATAGACGTCGCTCAGAGGGAATGGATGCTTTTTCTCCAAGGACAACTCATTTAGTCAAAGATGTCTTAGTTCCTCAAGTTGCACATGCACAGAAAGGGACAATATGAGTGTGCATAAACCTGCTATCTGATAGGAAGAGGAATCCTGCTCCAATACAAATATTGTGGAAGCACGGTCCCTTTCTGATGTGGATGCTGTAGGGCATGGGCATAATTTCAGCTGTGCCATTTTTTGTCAGTCATTGCTGTTTCAGTTATTACTGGAAATGTTATCTTAAATGATGTCTTAATTCCATTCACTGGATTTCATGTCTCATTGCCTGTAAAAATTATATGTCCTTGCAACAAAGATATGAGAGTATTTCAATATGGGTCCCTTTTGTAGAGAATGTCGGGTGGGTGTGCTGTTAGATTTCAAAGAGTGGGCGTAGGGAATATCCTACATTAATTTATCTCCACCTATAATCTACAGAACTCTCTCTCTTAATTCCCACCAATTTCTTATCTAGGTAGCATTGTCAGTGTACTGTAGTATAAGACGTGGATGAGGGCAAAGTAGTCAAGGAATTTATGCAGCCAGAAGGCTACAAATATACCCTTAAATGCTGGTCAGTAGCAGAGGCAGATAACACAGGAAGAGGAATCTCATTCAAATACCAATATTGTAGAGGTGTGATCCCCTTTGCAATGCTGACACTATAGAGTATGGACATAATTTCACCTGTACCACTTGCTGGATGCACGTGCCCAGGCAGGATTTTTACATCTTTATGAACTACACTCTTCTGATCTAAGAGACAGGTGACTAAAGTGATACCATATCACAGTGTTGTGAGGATTCTATGTGCCTATCTACATAATCAGGTCTCAATAAATGTTATAAGTATTCTGTTGTTTCAATTGTCAAGACACTTTAAGTATCAGTATTTTATTGCTAAGGAAAATCAGATAAAGAGAAGAGAAATGAGTTAGTTAAATTCACAAAACTAGAGAATGGAAGTAGTGCTTTCATATGTGAGTTTTGCATTTGGCTTTAATATTATTTTCCATCCAAGCCACTTCTAATTGTCTAATCTCATCATTTTCTAGCCTTGATATCAGCTCACTTGTCTATCTAAATGCCTTCAGTCATGCTACCATTCTAGGTCCAATTATATGGGAAACTATATTGTTTTTACTTTCAAAATATATCTAGAGTATTATGAATTATTTCTATCTCCGCCAATACCACTGACAAATAGAACTGGAAAAAGTTATATGATTTTTAAACAACTGAGTAGATGTGTATCAATACCACTTTTATAGTTAGTAACAAGATTAGCAGTCATTTTTAAAGTTGTCATGTGAATGGATAAAATCAAAGACCAGTGTTCATTATTACGTATTAATTTAAGAGAATTGTATATTTAGTATGTCATAAAATTCTTATATTCACTGATGAGACTTTTTAAGATTGTTTTTTAGAGATAACAAGTCATAAGTAAGGCCATCTAAATTTGGACTAATTTATATGTAAGAAGTACTCAAATAATTATTTATTGTGACTACATTATTCTCTACAAGTTAAACTACACAGTCTTTACTTATTCTATTTTTAATATTCTTGGAGAACTAATGAAGCTATGTTAGGGTTTTCTTTTATTTTCATGATATAAAATACAAATTTTCATATGTTACTCAAATCATACAGCTTCTAGTTGGCAAGATTTATGAAATCCATGTTCTGAGGTTGCAGCTGTGCAGTATTATGATTTCTCATCTGACAATTATCAACTCCAGAGATCCAGAAGGACCCCAAACTGATAGCAAAACATTTGCAAGATGCCCTTATGTGGAGAGTAGGACTGGGACTCTAGTGATTGAGTGAGCATATAGAAAAACAAGTCCATGGAGAGGCTCCCAGGCTGCTTCTAGAACTAGAATCAAGAGGTTGCCCCAGGGCTGAGATTGCTGTAAACACAACTGAAGGATGAGTAAAATGTGAGAGATGATCTGAGTCCTGGGATATAACTCCTACTGTAAAAACAGACCTGCCCTGGAGCCTGGGGAAGATAGACCTTGAATGCTCCCTGATGGTTTCTCAAGAAGCACCTTCACAAGGTGTCTCATATACAGATCTCCACCAGGGGCTGTCCTGGTGTATTTGTTGTGTCTCCATTCCTTCTCATACCAAAACAGGCATCATCTTTCACCTCCATCCCTCTAAGTATTCCATTTTAAAATAACTCTTAAGATTCTCAATCTGATAAAATAACTAATACCAGAGCCCTTTCCTTGAATACCCATAGAGGTAGCCTATGAACCTGCCCTCAGTGGGTGGTGGTGCTACTCTGGCTAGTGCCAGTAGTGGAGGTGCTGCTACTGTGACTGGATTCATAATGCTGCTGCTGAGCAGAATCCCAGGATCCACAGGGATGCTGGCACCACTGAAACACTACCAATGATGCTGGAGATGATACCAAAGATGCTGCCAGAGCCCAGAAATGCCAGAGGCAGTAGCTGTTGCACGTGCCAACAGCACATCCAGAAGCTGGGCAAAAGTCTCCTCTCTGCCTTCTCTCCCCCCTAGAATTCCTCCCATTGGCAGAACCTGGGAAATGGATCTAAAGGCTTCTACTTCCTTGAAATTCAGAAATCACAAAAATATACAAGTGGAGCTAAAGATTGCTGTCTAATAATGACCACAGCCATTCAGTCTTTAAACCGGGCTGGCTGTATACCTTGCACCATTGGTAACTATTGTTATTATTACTGTTTTCTTACTGTTGTACCCCTCAGTCCTAGACTTCAGGCTCTCCAGATAAAATACAAGATCTTGCATTAAATTGAAGCTTCTGAGGAACAACAAATAATTTTTTGTATATGTAATTTCCTTGAAATATGGCATATCTGTGTATTATATGAATAATATACATATGAAATATATACACAAATAAAGTCCAAATATTAACAAATATTTATTCCTTGTCCCAAATTCAAAATTTAACTGGTTTACTGTGTTTTAACTTGCTAAATCTAGCAACTCTGTCCCATAGTCATGTGTGAGAATTGCATGCAATAGATGCCTCACACATTCACTTTGCCCACATCTTTCTTCTCTCTCTTTCCCCCCCTCTCCTCCATTACCTTTTCCCTCTCCCCTTCTCCCTCTCCCCTTCCCCCACCCACAGTAAAATTTCCTTACAGAGGTTAGAATCTTACCAAAATTTATTAATTACCTGTGTATACTAGGTATTCTGAGAAATACTGGATATGAAATAATAGTTGTTTTTTTTTTAACAATGGGCACTGTGACACTCTATACTCTATTCAGAAGAAATGCAAATGGTCAATAAATGTATGAAAAAACATTCAACATCGTTAGCAATCAGAGAGATGCAAATCAGACCTAGCCTAACATTTCACCTAACTCCAGTTAGAATGGCAATCATTAAAAACACAAACAACAAATGCTGACAAGGGTGCAGAGAAGTGGGAATGCTAATACATTGTTGGCAGAATTGCAAATTAGTGGAACCACTTTGGAAAAGAGTATGGAGGATCCTCAGAAGAATGGGAATGAATATATTCTATGATCCAGAAATACCACTTCGGAGTATCTACCCAAAAAATGGAAACCAAACTACCAGACTAATGCATGTGTATCTATGTTTATAGCTGCAAAATTTAAAATTGCCAAACTATGGAACCAACCAAGATGTCCATCAACAGAATAGATTACAAAACTATGGGATATGTACACAATGGAATTTTACTCAGCCATAAAGAAGAACAAAATTTTATCACTTGCAAAAAAAATGGATGCAACTGGAAAACATGATGCTAAGTTAGATCAGCCAGTCACAAAAAATGAAAAGTCGGATGTTCTCCCTAATACGCAGAAGCTAGGGAGAAAATGGGACATAGGAAGGACTCCAGATAAAGGAGAAAACTTAGATGAGTAAAGAAGGCAATCTTACTGAGGGAGATGGGAGGAGGAAGAGAGAAACACCCTAATGCACATGCTGTACATTCACAAACATATCAAAGTCAATCACTAAGCCAAACATGAGAAAAAGGAAGGGGGGAGGGAATGGGGTGGGAATTGGGGAAGGGCTAAATGAGTGATGTGTGCACGTATGCTTCTGCCATCCTGTACTTCATAAAAATATATGATTACAATGAACCAATACATTTAAAAAAAAGACTTTAAGTATTTAGTTTCCTATCTGCTGAGAGTGTTGAAGACACTGAAACTAAGCTAAATCCCTTCTGAAAAATTGCATTGAGAAAAGGAGAGAATACTGGCCCAACTCTGTCTACCCTCTTTGAGAATACAAGGGGCCACCTCCTTCCAATCACTGATGAGGCAGGAATACAAAGCCTCTTCTGTTTGCCTCAAGGCCGGGCACTCTGAAGGGATACCCTAGCATCAAAGTGTACTGTGTAATCAGGGGCCATTGCTATCATTGTCTTCATGATCAACCTCTCCCTCTGCTAAGTAACTCTGCTAAATCGTGCTTCCTTATAACAATTCCCCTTAAGCCTTATGCAGAAGGATCTCAGAGTCAATTTCCTTGCAAGTCCAGAAGATACTAGGTCAGTGAGTGACTGCTCTCACTAGTCAAAAATAATCCATTTTGGGCTGCAAAACAAAACACCTTTCATTTAAAATCTATTCTCTTTTCATTCCTCATCCCTTTGTTTTGGGCCCTAGCAGGAGCTCTGTGCATGACTACGGAATGCTTATTAAATAAATGATTGGATAACAAAATAAGATGTGCCTATAAATAAGAGACAATCACGCAGAGGAGGAGTTCAATAATGTTAGATGTATCTTCTTCCTAGAATAACATTTTTTTTAAATTGAGGAACTTTTACTAAGTAAAGATTCTAGATACCACTTACCAATTCATGAATTGTCTCCATCTCAGATTACAAATAAAATCTCTTTGGGAAGCTAATTGAAATCCATTTCTATAGAACTATAAACTGTATATTTGTTGGGTGATAGATAAAGTATAAAAGAACCCAACATGAGAATACACGAAATAATCAATATATACTTTGATCTCTTTCTCTTTCCTCCAAAAGTCCAACATGCTACATTGGCACATCTGGGCAGAATGAGATACCCTCAGACTTTATGATCCATCCATCATTCTGCCTCTTGATAGAGGTTCTCCTGAGTTGTCATGATATTAGAATTCCAGGGAGAGCCACAAATGTCAGTGGCCAGATAATTTTTCAATTTGTGGCATTCAATGCAGTTGGCCAGATTTTTCATTTTCAAACATTCTACTAGGCTGCACACAGTGTTCTGCCTCAATTATTTTGCCATGTATCTGATAAACACAAACGCTTCACATGTTTTGTTTTTTGTTTGTTTTTTAATACTGGCATTGTTTTTGAACATCTTGCTCTACACATTCTCTGAAGGGACTGCATTAACTAACATTCGTGATTTCACTGACACTTACATTGTATAATTCACAAATCTTTGCCAATAGCTGAGACTCACTCAAAACACTTATCTAGTATATTGCTATAAATGTGTATGGCTATTTATTACAAATACCCTATGTTAGTATCCGAAACTTATCTCTTTCCTCCACCTGTATGACTCAAATCCCCAACCTTCCCCATTAGGACTTATTTATTATTCCTTTAATTCAGTTTGTTATCTAAAGGCAGGTGTGGTGGTTCACACCTGTAATTCCAGTATTTCAGAGGTTGAGATAGGAGGAACACAGGTTTGAGGCCAGCCTCAGTAACTCAGAAAGACCTTGTTTCAAATTAAAAAAATAAAAAAAGACTAAAAAGGGCTGTAGGTATATCTCAGAGGTAGAACAACCCTGGATTCAATCCCCAGTATCACAAGTACATGATTAAATTAATTATATTAAGCTTACATATATGAATGTGTCATCATGGATCTCACTATCATGTGCAAAAATATTGCATCAATTTTTTTAAGAAAATGAATTACAGATGTTACAGCATTGACAGTAAAAATAGAGCTGCTTTAAAGTTTTGTAGATTTTTATATGAATAAAAGTTCTTATTTATATTGTGTAAATAGCTAGAAATGGAATGTTGGCCATGCAGAAAGAATACATTGACATTTATATGAAACTGTCTGTTTTCCAATATGATCCACCATTCTTCCTCCCCATCCAAGTAATGTGTGAGAGTTCCTGTTACTTTATATCTTTGCTATCAGTTAGTATTGTGTCTTCCAATTTTAATTTTAATTATATTTTCCAGTCTCATTGGTGTGTAGTAGTATCTTTCTTTGTAAGTTGCTTTTTCCTAATGGATAATAAAATGAGCATATTTTCCCATGCTTACTTACCACCCCTGTATTTTCCTGGGAGATATATTTGTTCAACTACTTTGCAGATTTTTATTTTAATTGAGTAGTCTTTCTTTACTGATGATTTTTCTATTTACAAATTCTATATGCAAATTATCTTTTTTGGATAGATAATTTGCAAACACTTCCTGTAACCTGAGTTTTCATTTTGTAACAGTATCTTTCAAAAGGCAAAGATTCTTAGTTTTGACCAAGTCCATTTATCAATATTTTTCTTCATGAATAAAGAATTACTTAGGATTGATTATTTAATTTCCAAAGTTTTAGAGATCTTACTTTTACCTTCCTATTGTTGATTTTTTGCTCAATTTCAATATGGTAAAATATACACTTGTAATTTCAGGTAGTTTTATTTTGTTCGGTTTTATTTTATGACTTGGGATATGGTATATATTGGTAAATGTTCCATGTGCGTTAGAGGAATATGTATTTTTCTATTGCTTGGTGGAATGACATAAATGTTATTAGATCCACTTGGTTGATGATGTTGCCAAATACCCCATAAAATCACTTATGTCCATGTCTTCTAATAATTATTAAGGTGGATGAGCTGAAGACTCAAACTGTTACTGTCGAATGATATTTCTCCTTTCAGTACCATGAATTGTTCCTTCATATACTTTGAGGCTCTATTGTTAGCTTTCTTAGGACAGTTTGAGGCTCTGCATTTAGGATAATTATGTGTTCTTACTGAATTGCCTCTTTTATCATTATGTAACATTTATCTTTATTGCTAGTAATTCTTCTTTCTCTGAAGTCTACATTGTCTGATATTAATAGAAAACATTGTGGATTTCTTTTGATTAATGCTTACAACTTTTCCAACCTTTTTACATTTTATTTAACCTGCATATACAATTACGGATAAGAAAAGTGTTTTATATATAGTGTTTCCTCTGGTACTGTGGGGTTTTATTTTATTATGCCTTTTTGTTTAACTTTCCTTCTGACAATGTCCAAATTGTAATTGGAATATTTAGTATTCATATTTAATGTAGGGATCTACATGTTTGCATGTATTCCTACAATTGTACTACTTGCTTTTTCTCTGATTTTAATTCCTGGATATCGCCTTATCTTCTCTCAGTTTAATGAAAACTGTTAGTTCCATTTTAATACACCAATTGAGTTTCTACCTTTTTTAAAAATTTGAGGTGCTGGAGATTGAATCCAGGGCCTAACATATTTTAGACAAGTGTTCTACCACTGAGTCATCTAAATGTAAACTTTGTCTTGAGTGTCAAAGAGAACTCAAGACTGCAGACCAAACTCTTGACTCAAATAACATTGGAAGTCATGGCATGGAAGATATGTTAAAGAGAGAGAATTAAATACAATGAGAAGAATCTTGGGCTTGCCTAATTGTGGCATTTAAACTACAACATTTAAAGTTTTCATAAGTTGCAATTAGAGTTTTAGGAAAAAAAAATATTGTCACAGAAACTAAGAAAAGAAACTTTCCCAAGAAGGAAGAAGAGACTCATATCTGACTTATGACCTGTTAGACTGTAACCCTGCTAGGACCACTTATTTTGTACTCTTGGCTTATTCCAAATTTACTAATATAATCACATCTCCTGTATAGCTATAGATCTATTGTTCCAGACCCCCTGAATTAACATCACCCTTCAGTTGAGGACAATTTTCAGGACCCTTACCCTCAATAGGGATTCCTGAGTGAGGCCTTTCTGAGCTAATGAAGAACTTGGAAATGGAGCACCAGTTAATCAGTCAGAAAATAGGGGTTAGTTTGAGAGAAAGAAGGACTAAATAGCAGTGCTCTCCAGGAGTCAGCTTCTGCTGGCCCAGGGGAGACAGACAGGCAGCCTTCTCCCTGACTCTGCTCAGGTTGGCATCTTAAAATTGGTCTCAAGGTAGTATGTACCCCCCTATAAATCAACAAATGCAGCAAATCTTTTTTTTCTCTTTCATTTTTATTTGTGAAAGTGACACGGACTGACTCATGTCCTCCTAAAATCTTTATATTGAAGTCTTAATCCTTAGCACTTCAAAATGAGTATTTGAAGATAAGCTCTTTAATGACGTAACTAGGTGAAAATAAGGTCAACAGGTGAGTCCTGATCCAGTATAACTGGTACTTATAAGGATACAATTAAGACACAGATGCATACAAAAAAACAGTCCATGTGAAGACACAATGAGAAAATGGTCATCTACAAGTCAAAGAGAAATATGGTCAAAGAAACCAGCCCCGCCAACCTCAGAACCTCAGTGCTGTACACCTGTAATCTGAGTACTGGAGAGACTGAGACAGAAGGATTTCAGCTTCTAGGCTAGCCTCAACATTTAGTGATATCTTGTTTCAAAATAAAAATTAAAAGAGACAGGGGGAGAGGAGAGAGAGAAAGAAGGAAGGAGAGGGGGAGGAGGAAGAGAGAAAGGAAGGAAGGAAGAAAGGAAGGAAAGAAGGAAGGAAAGGAAGGAAATAAGGATTCCTCCTGACACCTTAACCTTGGACTTCCAGATTCTAGAATGGTAAGAAAACAAATTGTTGTGGAACATACCTGGGCTATGCTCATTTGTGAATGTAACCCTAGAAAACTCATATATAGAGAACAAGTTACTGAAGATTATCAGTGCATCATGGCTTTCAAAAACTTTTTGAAAGGTGTTTAAATAACTCATATAAACAAATAACATGTGTAGCTTTAAGAGCAGCTTCACATATTTGAGAATTGTTATGTGCCAGTCGTTCTCTTTAATGTGTACCTAATTCGTTAATTATAAATACTGAGGGAAGGACTGCTTCCTTTACAAAGGCAGAGGTGGGTGGGAGGAGAGGGAAAGGCATCCTGGCAGATATATACAAGATGGTGAAATGGCTTTTTTATCCTTGTGTTCAGTAAATGTGCAATCTAAGACAACTCATTAGCCTCTCTAGCCCTCATTCCCCTTATGTATAAAATGGAATAACGTGATCTCAGAGGGTGGCACATGCTCCAGTGATTGTGAGCAGCTTCCTCATTCTTTATGTTGCCATGAATATAAACAAGGGACCACCAGTGAGTAATCCCTAGTCCAGGCTTAGCTATTGCCTTCATGGGGTTTGCAGATAATAAGCAAACAAATAAACAAAATATGTAGGACCACACAATGGGAAGTAATATGATTCAAAGAAACAACACCTCTTTGGCCTCCTTCACTCAGCATGACCTCAATTTGGCTAAGTCTCCTTGTCTATCATTAACACAATGGAGTACCCCTCATGAAGCCCAACAGATCCACATCTCTCTCATTCTCTTGAGGGAAAGTGCTATCATGTCTGTCTGGCTTCCCAGTGCACCTTTCTGCAGTGCTCTTCTCCCAGAGTAGTCATTGCTGCTTTACCCTGCACTGATGAAAACAGCAAATCTCTACTTCATTGTAACCATGACCTCAGACTCTGGGATGACCATAGTTCTGTCACAAGAAAACCAGTTTCTTTTTCAACTCCATGCCATTTTCCCAAATGATTCTGCCTTGCAGTTTCATTCTCTGTCAATTATTTCAAAAGTTGCCTGATTGGGGTACATTCTACAGTTATGCATTTCTCTTTTTTTGTTGTTGTTGTTTTCCTAGTTTTTATATTTGCTGACCCTGACACTGAAACTCAGTTATTTGTGCTAAGCCTCTAAATTTCGTCTGGAAATTTTTAGCCTCATTTGACAATAAGATGGGACTCAAGACTTGGGAGGTCTGTCATCCTAGAATTTTGAGTATTTAATATTTAACCATTACAAAATTTCTGAGTAAAAAAGGAATAGAGCTGGGTGTGGTAGCACACACTTGTAACCCCAGTAATTGGGAGGCTGAGACAGGAGAATCATAGGATTGTAGCCAGCCTCAGCTACTCAGTGAGGCCCTGTGCAACTCAGTGAGACCCTATTTCAAAATAAAGAACAAAAATAGATCTCAGGGTGTAGCTTGGAGGTAGAATTCCCCTGGGTTCAATCCTCAGTACCACACACACAAAAATAAGGAATAGAAATAAATGAAGAGTGATCTCAATTCCAAGAATGCATATCTGTGAGAAATCTGCAGCCAACATAATTTATGATGAAAATTAAACTTCTCTCCCATCTAAGATCCTAAAAAGGTAAAGATGCTAGATTTTATGATTTGTATTTAACATTGTACTGAAGAGCTCAGCAAATGGAATGAGGCAAGAAAAAATGCATACAGAATGCATACTCAAAAGAATTACCATTGAATGTTATACATCTCCAGCTATTATATAAAAGCATTTAAATATAGAAGTATGCTGCATATAATTGTGTGTATAGTTACGTTACTGTATTATACCTTCAAATATATAAGAGAGTGAGTTCATGTTAAGTGTTTTATCACAATGTGAGTAAATAAATAAATGATATAATTTTTTCTCTGTAGGAAATGTGTCCTTTCTCTGTATACATAGTACATCCTAAGGAATATATTATATATAGAGAGAATATCATATATGTATATATATGCATATATATGTATATATATATAGAGAGAGAGAGAGAGAGAGAAAGAGAGAGAGAGAGAGAGAGAGAGAGAGAGAGAGAGAGAGAGAGAGAGAGAGCACTATGAGAACAAGTAAGTTAATACAGCAATATTGATTGAAGGAAACAGAGCCAGCATAAAGATATTCTATTATTTTTACATGATCAACAACAAATGCAAAATTAAAAGAAAATAAAGCCATTTACAAATCATGTTATTGTGAATATGTAATACTTTAATATGCATATGACATGATATTAAAAATTACAAAACATTCCCAAAAGTAAGCCAGCCCCGGGCACGTGGAAAACATATCATACTTTGAGCTAGAACACTCAAAATTATTAAAATGATAATTGTCTTTATCTATGTATATAGGTTCAATGCTATACTAATAAAATTTATTAAAATTTTTTTGTAACATTTGATGTTCTGATTATGACATTTGCTTAGAAATGCGAGAGACTAATAAAACATTGTTTAAAAAGTACAAATTTAAAGACTGCTACCTGATCTTAAGACCTACTATACTGCTAAATAACAAAATAGTAAATAATAGAAAATAATAATAATAATGATGATGTTGTACTAGCTTTATAATAGACATATAAAACAACAGAACAGAAAAGAAATTCCAGGCACAGGGCAAGATATCAGTCAATTTGACAAAACTGCCATGGTAATTCAATAGGGATAATAATATATAGAGAGAATATTATATATATATATACATATACATATGTATATATATATAGAGAGAGAGAGAGACAGAGAGCAAGAGAGCGAGACAGAGAGACAGAGAGAGACAGAGAGCAAGAGAGCGAGACAGAGAGACAGAGAGAGACAGAGAAAGCATGCACTATGAGAACAAGTAAGTTAATATAGCAATATTGATTGAAGGAAACAGAGCCTGCATAAAGATATTCTATTATTTTACATGATTAACAACAAATGCAAAACTGAATTAAAAGAAAATAGAGCCATACATTTTTCTTCAAAAACAGTATATCTATATAGAGAAATAAAGATTTTAAATCTTTACTCAAAACATAAAGGAAAGAAACTTGAAATGGATCGTAAACATCAAGATAGAAGATGAGATTATAAAATATCCAGATATAAGCCTCGAAGAAAAATCTTTGTCACTTTGTAGTGAGAAATATTTTCTTAGATAAAACAGTAAAACCTAAGAAGCCATAGAAAAATTGATGAGGGCAGGCATGGTGGTGCATGCCTGTAACCCCAGTATTTGGGAGGCTAATACAGGATATCATAGGTTCAAGAACAGCCTTAGCATGTAGTGAGACTCTCATCAATCTAGGGAGACCCTATTTCAAAATACAAATACAACAAAGATAGGGGTGTAGTTTGAACAGAGATTGCCCTGGGCTCAATTTTCAACAGCATATAAATAAATAAATAAGAATTGTATTTAATCAAAATTTAAATTTTCTACTTTTTTAAACCCTAGATACTGAAAGGTAATCTTCAGTATGTAAAAAGACATATTCAGTAAATATATCCAACAAAGAATTTATATCCAGAAAATTAAGAACTCTTTCAACTTAATTAGAAGATTAAAAAACCCAATTAAAAAGTAGACAAAAACAGACATTTCATCAAAACATACACGAGTGACCAATAGACATGAAAAATACTCAGAATTATTGATCATCAGTTAAATGCAAATTGAAACCACCATTAAAAAAATGTTATTTTCCTATCAGAATGGCTCATATTTATGACTGACAATACCAGTGCTGACGAAGATGTAGAACAATGGCAATTTTCACACATTGTGTTTTGACAGTAAAATCACACAGCTATTCTTGGTAATTGGCACTTTCCTATAAAGTGATGCATACACTGAGCATATGACCTTGTGATTACGTTCTTCTGTGTTAGAATTATTGTATGCTTGATATAGAACTATGCTTGTGGTTAAACACATTTCCTATACTTCTTAGAAATTCAGGCCACATAACTATAGTGTTGAAAAAGATTTTGCTCACTTTCTTTCTTTGTTCCTTTTTTTTTTTTTCTGTATGTCCTAAAAAGAGAAAACAGCTGCTAATGGGCAAATTAACATTAGCATTTAAAAAAAATAGCCAGTGAACAATGCAAATACTTTAGCAAATTTGAGAAAATGGATCCAAACTGGCTTCATGCCACCAAAAGTGCTATATATGTCTCTTAGTCCCCTGGTTTTATTTTGGAAGAGAAATTTGCCCTGTTTTGAGATTCGCTTAAAAAATGTGAAAATTTTTTAGTGAGATAATTCTTCATCTTCTTATCCTTATCCTCTTCCTATTTTTTCCTCTAATTTTTTCTACACATTCTAGTTTTTCACCTTTTTTTTACATTTATCCTCATCTTCTTCAAATTTTATTTAGTTTAGCTTTATTTTCAATAATCTTATTCATATCTATATCTCTTATATGTGCCAATAGCATTTTGTTTTACTTTTTGTTTTCATGACTTGTATTTAAAAACACTTCTATTTCTTTGGTACATAATCTCACTATCTAAATTCCACCAGTTAATTGTTCTCTGCATCCTCTAAATATCTCTAAATATATGTAAGATAGTTTTCCTCCATTCAAGAAATTTTTTTTTTTTTTTTTTTTTTTTTTTTTTTTTTTTTTTTTTTTTTTTTTTTTGCGGTACTGGGGATTGAACTCAGGGGCGTTCTACCTCCGAGCTATACCCTCAGCCCTATTTTTTATTCTTTATTTTGAAACCGAGTCTCACTGAGTTGCGGAGTGCCTCACTAGGTAGCTGAGGCTGACCGCGAACTCGGATCCTCCGGTCTCAGCCTCCCGAATGCTGGAATTACAAGCGTGCGCCACCACGCTCGGCTCATTCAAGAAATTTTTAATGATTACTTACAAAATGCAAGCCTCGCACAGTTTGGAGAGAAGTCCCACATCTTTGGAAGTACACAGTTCCTCCAGGCCTATCTCCCCTCTGCTCATAGTTTCCACTTGACATGTTTAAAATAGAGTTATTGCCATCCCAATAGCTCCTCTTTTTCTTTGCTCTTCAAATTTTTGTGAGACCCAGAAATCTTTCAAAAGATAGAAAATTGTTCTTTTTTAGGTGTATGATGCATATTTTCCATATTCTAGTGAGTCATTAGATCATTGAAATCTTGTTCATCTTCCTACGAAGGCAATAAGTATAAATTAGAACTTTGAGTGGTAACAGTGACTTCGCCTCCAATTTTTTTAGAGAGCTGTTTGTCCAACAATCATCCCAACTTATCTTCATTTTTAAGAGTACTATGATGTTTTAAATGCCTAACCTTCCTCTGTGTCCCCCAAGACTTATGAGAATCAGATATATTCCCTAAATTCAGATCTATCTAACCAGAAGGACAAATCCATTTTTATGGACAATAATGTGATCAGAGACATAGGTTTAATCATTCAACAATGTCCCCAAAGACCTACAAGTCTATATCTCCACAAGGCTTCTAGTCCTAAATGTGGACTTAGGGAATCACAGATGAACCCAGAATAGACCAAGAAAAGTGAAGGTGGATATTTCAGACTACCAAAATTTTTGTCTATATTTTGATATAAATAGGAAGTTTTACTTGATTTTTTTTTTCTTGCAGCCATGTTGAGATCATAAAAGACATAGTCCTCAGGAACTGAGGATAATCAGGACAAATATAAGAGAATCACAGAAAAATGGAGACAGAGGTCTGATTGTACAATGCATTATTAAGCTTTAATCACATTAAGCTGCATGTTGTAATAGACATCATATGTCTGTCTTTTATTAGAGCTATTTGAAGTTATTATGCTTTTAGTTATTTTTGCTAAAAGCATCATAATAATATACTGCCCTCTCCAAAAATCTGACCATGGCATTCAACATGCTTGCTCACCCTTTCATGTCATGGCCCCAGCTCACATCCATGACCATATGCTCAACCTTTCTTTTGCTAATACATCTTCTTTTCCATAACCCATTATGTACCAATCAAACCAACATAATTGTTATTTTAAACTAGCTCTCATGTCATTTCTTCTCTGAAGTCACATTTGATTAATACAGATGTGTTTAGATAGATTCTTCTTTTACAAATTCCAGATTTGTTTATTTATCCTTAATTTCACTTAATCTTTTAAATACAATCATCTCTATATATTTGCTTCCCTCACTAGACATGAAAACTTCAAAAAGAGGCACGTTTTAGTATTATTGTGACTACAAAGTCTAGTAATATTTCTATAACCATAGAGCCTATAAATTGGAACAGAAAATATGCACATTTATTTAATGTGATGTCTCTATTCAGTATAATTCTATTTAGTGCAATGGTATCAAAGATGAAAGATCACAAACTTTACATTTTTTTTTTTTTTTTGCGGTACCTAGGGATTGAACTCAGGGGCGTTCTACCTCCGAGCTACACCCCCAGCCCTATTTTTTATTCCTTATTTTGAAACCGGGTCTCACTAAGTTGAGGAGTGCCTCACTAGGTAGCTGAGGCTGGCCGTGAACCCGGATCCTCCGGTCTCAGCCTCCCGAATGCTGGGATTACAAGTGTGTGCCACGGCTCCAAACTTTACATTTTAGATAAAGTCTCTGTTTATGTTTTTGTATATATGGTCCAATTTACTTTGGGGTGAATCACTTCATAAATGATTATTCAATGAGCACTGTGTGCCTGGAATAGGTCTAAGTTCCATGGATATTATTTTTAACAGACATCTTATATACCCTTCTTAAAGGGTGAGAATGAGCACAAGACTAAGGGAAAGTTAGAATGTCAAGTACACTTCAAAGGTGAACAATTAAGTGACAATTTACAGTCATTTATATTCTGAAGTCAAAATCATGATACATGTAAGAAGTAACCATCTGAATTCATCACATGAGGACAACAGCAATTCATAAATTGTGAAACCAGCTTCCTAAAGAACAAGCCATTGATTTTGAAACAAGCTTCCTGAAGAAGAGAGTTGAAAAGTAGCCTTCAAGGATGTGACTGAAGAGAAAAGAGAGAAGAGGATTGAAAATGTCCAGGAAGACCCTGTTTTTAAGAACCAGTATCTGGCAGCAACTTCAAAGCTTCCATTTTCTCTTTTAATGAGATATTTCAGAGCAGATGTGGAGATAAAAAGCAAGAAGAAAAGAAATGTGGTTAATTAAGGAGTGATCAGATCTTGCAAAAATAACTATTTTAAAAATTGGATTAAACACTGTATCCTTGAAAAACAAAAACATTTCAGATGAACATTACCAGATGACAAGCCCTCCATAGGGTAATTATGAAAGGTAGTTAATACAATTACAGAATCACTTAATGTTACTTAAGAGAGGGCATAGTATACCTGTATAATGTCTCCCCACCCCACCCCCCAAAAAAGGAGCAAAAAAAGCAAGAATGACAAGTCACATGTATACCTGTGTGTTCAAACAGACACACAACTCTTTCTCCAGCTCTCTACAGGTGACGGGCTATCAATTCATGTCTACCCTTGGTGCTGTTTAATGGTTGCTGGTATCCTTTGATGATCAAGTTCAAGAAAAGTTGCAGCCATTTTACTTTTTTGAACACATTTCCTTATTTGCTTTTTTACCAAAATCAGAAATCAATGCATTCTCATTACGGTATGGTGTAATTTCAGTCCTTTAAAAACAAATTTTGCTAGTACAAATGAATTTTTGTCATTTTTTCATTTTGAAGTGAAATTTATTGACCTCAGTATTGAATTTCCTCTTCCTTTGCATTTGTAAAGCTGAGTATGTTTCCTAAGCTTGAATTTCAGCATCTGTTTAATAAGTCACTTGCTAGACTGTGACATGATTATTAGACATTTTGTTTTTATTTTATAATCTCAATACATCATGTATGACAACTTTCTGTAAGTGTTTGGGGAGGCTGGCAAACCGGATAAGAAGAGAGAATGAGAGGTAGATGAGAGTGAATAAGGGCAAGAGGTATGCAGGAGGAGGGAAAGGTCCTTATATGTTGATTCAAGCCAGGAGTTCTCCATTGTTCACCTCTTTTTCATGTGTTTGTTCTTAGTTTGTTCTGTGATGCTATAACAAAATACCAAAGAATGAGTAAATTATGGGACATAGATTGATTTCTTAAAGTTCTAGGTCTGGAAAGTCCAAAGTCAAAGGACCTACATCTGGTAAATTCCTTCTTGTTACATCTGCTCATAGTGGATGGTGGAAGGGCAAAAAAAGGTATATGCATGAGAGTGAGGAAAGAGGACAAACTCACCCTTGTATCAGGACCTAATTCTGCCATAACCAATTATGCCTGTGATAATAGCATTAACCAATTTATGAGAATAGAGTAGCATGACCTAATTGCCTCTTAAAGATCCCACCTCTCAACACTGTTGCACTGGGGATAACGTTTCTGTTTTATTCAGAATTCTCACTGTTGTGACTTAATAAGCTTGACCACAGACTGCTTAGCAGGAAGATTTACTTGCTCACAGTTCTGGAGATTTCAAAGATTCAGTCCATGTGAGGCTGGGTTCATGGACAGAGTTTAGAGCATAGTGGCAAGAGGCAAAGATTAGGAAAAGCAGAGCTACTGTCACGTCATAGAGACCAGAAGCAAAAGAGGGAGCAAGGGAACTCAAAGACAAAAGCACAGTCCTTGAGGTCACACCCTCAGGGGCCTGACTCCTCCAGACAAATCACACACGCCTAGGTTGCCACCCAGTAATTCCATTACAATGGATTTATTTATCCACCAATGAGATTATAACCTGGATGACTTGCATTAACTCTGAATATTAATTTATGAGCTTTTCAAAGGATAGTCTATATCTAAACCATGACAGTTTCCAACACATAAACTTTGGAAGGCATATTCACACCATAACAGTAACATAGTTCAAAAAGATAATGGTGATGCAATTTTGATCATTCCCATTTTACAGAGGTGTAAATACATTTATGAGATATAAATGTATCATTATCTATAGCACTAATAATAATAGCCAAAGTTGAAATTGGATAGGATACTTTGAATTCAAATAGCATCTTTTTAACAAAATTAAATTTTATTATGAATCTTTTATTATGAATATTATTTTTCTAACTTTAAAAACATAATCAGACTAGCAAAAGGAATAATTTGCAAACACCACACTTTTGCCTGCTTCTTCTATAATATCTTATGCTTTATTTTGTAAAATAAAGATAGTTGTACTACATAGTTTTAAAGTCCCTTTAAACACTAGAATTTTAGGATAATTACTGAAAATTTTGTAGAAAAATTTTGAGGTTGAAATTATTTTGTGTACTCAATTGAACTATAGAAATTAATCTTTGTTTTTGGCACTTAGGATATAATTAATAAAACTATTAAGCACTAACTATGACCCAAACAATCTGCCAGTTGCTAATATGAAAAGAGAAAAGACATTTTCATATGGGAGTTGTGGTGCACGCCTGTAATCTCAGTACTTGGGAGGCTGAGATAGGAAGATTGCAGGTTCAAGGCCAGCACACAGTAACTTAAATAAAATAGATTTTGGGGTATAGCCCAGGAGTAGAACACTCCTGAGTTTAATCCCCAGTACTACACACACACACACACACACACACAAACACACACACACACAGACAAACATATACACACACACATACACACACACACACACATTGGCATAATGAGGGTGTTTCATGGATTCATACACTTAAGTTGGTGAGGTTTGAGGAGAGGAAAAAGAAAGAAGAAGGAGAAGGAAATAAAAGCTTAAGTTGCCATGGAAGCTCAGGGAAATCAGGACAATACGCACCTTCAATCACCTTCAGGTTACCATAAAATTAATTATAATGTTATTAGAGAAAGCAGAGACCCTAACATTATACCACCTGCATATGCTCCATCATTTCCAAGCATAAGAATAAAGTTTTTCCCTGGTCACTGGGTCTTCATTTCTGAAGGCTCCTGTGTCACCTAAAACTCTGATTAAATAAATTAACTAAGCTCTTCTCTTGTTAATCTGACTTTTGTTATAGAGGTGTTAGCCATGAGGGGTGAAGGGATGATATTATCTTTTCTGATCTATAGCCGCATAAATAAATTTTAAAATTTCTAGTGACATATTTTTTTAAAATTCAAAATAAACATATAAAATTTTACTAATACATTTTATTTAACTCAATATATTCAAGTATTATCATTGAAGCATATAATCTAATCTGTTTTAGTCGACTTTTCCATTGCTGTGACCAAAGTAACTGCCAAAGTAACAATTTGGAATAAGAAAGGTTTATTGGGGGCTCAAAGTTTTAGAGGTTCCAGTCCATGGTTGGCAACAGCAAAGAAGAAACGGATTCAGCAAAGCATATAGTAGAGAAAAGCCACTCTCAGTCATACTAGCCAGGCACAGAGAGAGCAAGAGGAGAGATAGTGGAGACATATGTAGTCCTCAAGATTACAACTCCAGTGACCACCTCCTCAAGCCATGTCTACTTCTGAATCTTGCTGCATTGGAGACTATGTTTTCAAAACAGGAGCTTCTGAGGGGGTCATCCAGACTCAACCCATAACACAATCCAACATTCTTCATGAATATATTGCTAGTATTTATTTTTAAATCTAGCATGTATTTTACACATAGCACATCTCCATTTGGACTCACCACATTTCAGGTACTCAATGTTCATTTGTGTTTACCAGCTTAAACAACACAGCTCTAGAAGTTTGAAATTGTATTCACAAATGACAGATCAGTTCTAATATGAAGATCTAATTTCACATTATTTTTCCCAAAGCAATAAACAAAACAATGGCACTTTCCCTCTTGTTTTCTTGTGATAAAATTAAATTTTCTCTTCCAATTTAATAAGGATTAGGTATGCATTATAGAAACTGTATTTCCAAACTTATGCATGAAGAAGCTGTAATCTGGACAAATATTAATAAGAGACTGAGTTTATAAGTCACCTGTGTATCCAAATTGATAGTCTTTGAAACATATTTTAATGGACAGTGATATAAGAACCAATGATCAGTTGATGGAACAAATTTAAAAAAGGAAGGTGCACACATAATTGTCAGCTCCTGTCTCCTCTCTCCACCCTCTTGGGTCTGCAGCCCCTGGTGTTGGGATTTACTCATAAACCCTATGGAGACTTCAGAGCCAGCTGCAGTTCCTTCTGAGACTGTAACATTGCCCCAGAGACAATGTCGACAATGCTCTGGTAACAACCCCACAACACCACCTGCCACTCTGTGAAGATTTATAAAACTAGATTTCATACATAAGTATTTAATTATTATGTGGAATACAGTATTCTCACTTTTATTATTACTTTTATATGTGTTATTAGTACTAGGAGTTACAGAGGCATGATGACACTGACACTAATGTAGTTTGGGAAAAATGTCTTTTACACAAACTATACACTGCTGGTAGAATCAGTTTTCCTTCTCTCTTGTTGCTTTTCCAAATGTAACCTTCAATCTTTCCCTTCCATGCCTGGCCCATTAGACAGAATTCCCTCTTGCTAACTGAAGAGACACACAAACACATGTCTTTCTTTTTCTCCCAGATTTAAAACCAACTATGAAGCCGGGCACAATGACACACACCTGTAATCCTGATACGCGGGAGCCTGAAACAGGAGGATCGGTAGTAGGTTAAAAGCCATCCTCAGCAACTTAGGGAGGCCCTCAGAACTTAGTGAAACCCTATTTAAAAAATGAAACACAGAATGCCCGTGGCTCTCTACTACCACAAATTAAATGAATAAATGAATAAATAAATAAATAATAAATCCAACAAGGGATGAGACAGATAATAATATGACAGCTTTATTATTATCTAATATCTGCTTCTTTGTATGCACATGACCAAATTCTCCAGCCCCTCCACCCAGTCTCAGATGTTGCTGAGACTCCTGCTTGTCAGCTGGGGGCAGATGCTCACCATGAAGTAAGGATGAGGTGCAAGTCTCTTGCTCTTGATAAAAATGATAGATTATTATGCAACAGCAATTGCCTGAATCCCAGACCAGGAATCCTGTCCCAGGAACATAAGGCATCTGATTATCCTACACTTACTATCTCTCTCTCTCTCTCTCTCTCTCTCTCTCTCTCTCTCTCTCTCTCTCTCTCTTTCTCTCTCAATACTAGAGGTGTTTGACCTCTGAGCTACACCCTTGCCCTATTTTATTTTTTATCTTGAAATAGAGTCTCACCAAGTTGGTGAGGCTGGCCTCCAATCCACCATTCTCCTGTCTCAACCTCCCAAGTACCAGGATTACAGGTGTGTGCCATCATACCTGGCACACTTTCCTCTTCTGATCCTCACTGCTGTCTGAGCCCAGGGCACCAGACCCCACCTGAGTCATGTAGCTCAGTAGATATCTCTGTAGCTTTGCACCTGCCCACTTCTCAGAGGATCAGTGTGACTTATCTTTCTTCCTCATAGTGAGTTGGCAGGGGCAAGTTTGGGTCCTGGATTGATCTAAGTGCTTTGCCATCACTGCATCAGGAGTTAGAATTTTGTCTGATTGCATACTAAGTATTAAGACTTTGACTGGAAGTGACAGGCTGCAGTACTGCTCAAGTCTCATGGATCAAAGCAATAGCTGCATCCAGTATCAAAGAGATGAGAAGCACATCTTCAGTGGCCAGAGGAGCAGAAACCTGCATGTTTCTGGTACACAGAGTGAATGGCCAGCACATGTGGCAAAGAAAAAAATCACATTTTCAATACCTGTGACCCTCAGCTTAGTGGTTCAGGGAGACAGTGTGAGGCCACACAGTAGAGAATGGAATTGGAACACACCTGGTTGTTCTTCTGCTCAAAATACACTTCATAGCAAGGTATGAATTCCCAAGCTTCAGTTGATGAGTAATGAAAGAAACTTTTATCTCAGGCTCAGAAGAAAGTTTATCTACCCTAGGTTGACCCATGCTCATGATGTTGAAGCCTTATGCTATGGTCTGAACCGTGGCTCCCACAAGTGGTCATTGAAGCCCTAATCCACAATGTGATGATATTTGGATATGAGTCCTTTATGAGATAATTAGGTTTAGGAGAACTCAGGAGGGTAGGGCTCTCATAATTGGATTAATGCCTTTATAAGAAGGAAGGACTCCAGATATCAAGCCAGGAAGAAAACTCTCACCTGGAACAAAATCTGTAAGCACCTTGAACTTAGAGCTTGATCTCGGAATTCCAAATTGTAAGAAAAGAATTTTTTTATTATTTAAGCCAACTCATCTATGGTATTTCATTATAGTATGCTAAACTGACTTATATACTTCCAATACATCTTGTCCTTCTCTGAGTCTCATCCTCTCTACTCTACCTTCACCATATGGTTTTAGGGAGGAACTGAGAAAAAAAATGGGATCGGGTCCTAAAAGTTTCTTTTTGAGCTGTAGAAGTGAAGATCTGCCTGTAAATAGTGTTTCAGAGCCTATTTTCCATCTATGGAGTTTCCCTCTCCCCAGGCTTGGCCATCTGCTCAGTCCATAGCCACTGCTTATTAGGTAGTGCCAGTGACATTAAGGAAACATGATCAGTATCACGCCACAGATTAAAGAGCTGCAGCAGTACCAGTGGGACACACTCTTGCCAAGCACTGATGCTTAGACTGAATTAGCATCCCGGGGTCAGTGGAAACACAGAAGAGGTTCCATCAGGCCATCCATCAGTAAAGATGGTTGGCAGACCTGGGTCAGAAGTATCTCCATACTGATAACCCTAGGTGACCCAGGCCAAATCATTTAGCCTCTCTGAACTTGGGTGATGAACGCTGCTAAATTGTATTAACAGACACTCTTATCTTATCCGCCTGCTGGGAGGAGAAAAACAAAAGTTCAAATATGCATTCATTTCATGGTGAGGCCCAGGAATGATGCTGATCCAGGTAGAAAGGAGGAACACGCAGTAGTCCAGGCCCTGAGAGGGCTCTAGAGCCAATGCCGGCAGACCTGGAACCTAAGTAGAACTTTGTCTTAATCAGTGCATCATGCAGCCAGTTCTTTTGGTACTACTATTTACTTTAGATTCTGGGGATGCAATGCACGAAACAGAAAAGGGCCTTATCCTCAAGGAGAAATGCCAACAAAGCAAAGAAGTATACTAAACATTCTGTGTATTCAGGTGTAATACATACAACGCAGGAGTCAAAAGTCAAATGAGGCAGCAATGAAAATGACATAATCTTGCAGGAGAGGAGACAGGCTGGATCTGAGAAGAGAGAACTTGAAGCAAAGGAAAGAGTGAGAGCCAGATTCTGATGGGGAAGAACATGCCATTGTGAAGACAAGCAAGACCACTGGTCATTGATTTCAAATGTATTAAATAGATTATTGTGTATTTTAAATTAATTTCTGCTGAATGTTGCGGGCCATATCTGGCAGAGAAGTCTTGTCAGGATCACATAAAACACTGTGTGTGAGAACATACTGCATCGTGAAAATTATTAGAACTATTTTTAAACAGAAGAAATGTGCTAGGCCTGCCTCTCATGCCAGAGCCATTTTGTCCTGATGAAATCACCCAGTAGAAAAAGCTCTACTAACAACCGCTGAGGTCTCAGGCACACATTGTGAAGGTCATGCATGTTCTTTAATTCAACCCAAGCTTCTGTCTTTGACTCTAAAAATAAGATTTTGGAGGCATTCTTGAATGAATACACGGTAGGCCACAGTTACTGTTTATCTATTGCTTTATGAGCTGATCAATGTAAGGTTGAGTGGAAATCTCAAAGTTCTTGCTTTGCAGACATGTCCCTCGAGCCATGAGTGGCAAGGACTGCAGTGTATGTCTACCTTTGTTCTTCTCCCACGTGGCACTGGACAGGCAGAAAAGAAGGTGGTATTTGTAAATCAGTTCCAGTATATTGCAAGTAAAGTTGTAAACTTCATAAAAGTAGCTTCCATCCATGGATCTCCAATATTCCTCAACCTGTCTGAACAAGTGTCTTCCTTAAGTTGAGAACGAATAGTGACTAAGAATGTGGAGGGAATGACTGAAGCGTTAATCATCTGAGGATGCTGTGGAAAAATGCCATAGATGAAGTGGTTTATTTTATTCTTACAGTTCTGTAGACTAGAAGACCAAGGGCAAGGTGCAAGGAAGATTGGCGTCTTGTGAGGACTGCCTTCCTGACCTGCAGATGGTATCTTTTCATTGTGTTTTTCATGGCCTTTCCTCGGTGTGTGTTGTGTTGGAGGATAGAAAGGAGAAAGTTATCTTTGGTGCTTCTTCCTCTTATAAATATACCAAGCCTTTGAGATTAGGACCTTCTCATTATGACCTCATACAACCTGGATTTTTCTCTTCAAGGATCTATACAATCACATTGGGGGTTAGAGCTTTAACATGTGAAATTTAGGGGAACAGAATTCAAACTCATTATCAGCTAGCTATGCTACACATATACACAAGGCTTGTCATTAGAATTGTATAATTGTTTTCTGACATAAGAACAAACTTAAATTTTTCTTCTGGCAACATTGTTTACGAGAGAGAGAGAGAGAGAAAGAGAGGCAAAATGTTCTTGTTGCCTGACTATTCAACATCAGTATATGCTTTTAATATATTTGAAAATATATTTTAAGCACAGAAAAAGAAATGAAAGTTTGTTTGGCCTTAAAAAGTTATATTTATATTTAATGCATTAACATTATAAAATAAAAACCATACTTTTTTGTGTTTTGCCATTCATTTAAAAATCATCTTATTTTACATTTATTAATATTAGCAAAGCTCCTGAGTAACTTTTCCAAGTTCAAATTCATAACATGTTTTTTGGTTTGTTTAGTAATTTAATGCATTTATTTTTATTTCTAAGTACTTCAATTTTTTAATAAGCTAAGCTTCCCAGGTACTTAACCAACCCCTATAACTCTGATAAATCAAAACTATAAGTATATTATAATGTTTTTCAGGGATAGTAAACTTTCTTTAGACTATTCAACCTAAAATGACAAGCAAAATTAAATTTTCAGTTTCATATTTTAAATTGGAATCAATTTAATCTGTTAGATACTCTACGATGTCAAATTATACTTTAATATGCCAAGTTCTCCTAAGCTACAGGTGATTAAAATGTCAAATAAGCTCAGGTTATTTCCAAACTAAATTCAAAAATATTAACACTATGAGTTATAATTTGTTCATCATGTTCTGAAGTAAGTCTATAATTTCCTGTGCTTAAACTACTCATTCATGTATCAACTGATCCATCCCACTTTCAAAGCTCAGGATCAGGTACTATCTGAGATGCTACATTTCAAACAAGAGGAAAATAGAAAAGACAGGTATTCCAACCTCTGGAAATACAAACACAAGGAAAGTGCGAAGACAGACAAAACAAAAAGTTATTTATGTTATTTTTCTTAAATTTTTGGCATTAGGGACTGAACTCAGAGCATTCTACCTCTGAGCTACATAATCATCCCTTTTATTTAATTTTTTTTGAAATAGGGTCTCACTAAGTTACTGAGAGTCTCATTAAGTTGCTGAGAATGGCATCAACTTGTGATTGTCTGGTCTCAGCCCTCCCAGGTACGGGGATTACAGGTGTGTACCACCACATTCAACTAGAAAAAAGTAATTAATTCATGTAATATCCAGAGAACAGTTACCATGAAGAAAGAAGCATTGGATAGATATTTCTTCAATTATTGGGATGGGATTTTAAATAGCATATTAAAAATTATTCACTAGAAAGGAAATAATTGGGAAAAATCCGGAAGGTATAGAATTTGTTCATGCAGGTATCTAGGTCAGGAGTATTCCAGACAGAGGCAGGTGTAAAGGCCCTGAAAGGGACAGCAGCTGGCATGTTAGAGAACAGTTCAGAGTGTCTGTGCAGGGAATTCAAGAGAAAAGGGGGGGGGTAGAAGGAATATAGGTCTAAGCCAGCTGGTCCTCTTGGCTGTTTTCTCTCAGTGAGAAGCAAATTCAGTGCATTTTATTGTATACCATGAAGTGGCACCATTTGTGTAGCAGGATAACTCTTATTAACTGCTCTAATAGGTGAGACTG
Organism: Graphiurus murinus; assembly: GCA_004027655.1. Taxonomy (NCBI): domain Eukaryota; kingdom Metazoa; phylum Chordata; class Mammalia; order Rodentia; family Gliridae; genus Graphiurus; species Graphiurus murinus. The sequence continues at coordinate 55,856 of PVLC010002628.1, read as the reverse complement.
TGTGGAGGGGTGGCAGAGCAAGGCAGACCCTGGGAGAACCAGTAGAGGACCTGGCAATGTTCCAGGTGGATGGAAATGTGACCTTAATCATGATAAAAATTGTAGATGTTGTGAGAAGTGGTCAGATTGTGGATATAGAGACAGAAAACCAAAGAACATACTGAAAGATTCTAATGGATTAGTGGATGATATTTGGTCTGAGTGTTTGGCAGAACAGGTTGGAGAAAGCTGTAGAAGTATCCAGTCTAAAGGAAACAGAGGCATTCAGTTGGGAGCATGTTGGGTTTGGAAACTGTATTGAGCATCATGTGTGAAATGAGCAGGTAGTGATTAGATATGTGATCCTGAACACAACATGTTCCATGCTAAGCAAACATGCTATTAACTATTTATCAAAAAACAGGAGTTATATGTTGACCAACAATTTCCATCAGAGGTTTTATTTCTCACTATCTTTATATAGAAATATACAGGAAGTTCCCTAAGGCCGCATTCTTCAAATGCAGTCTTAAAACTCAGGTCCCATGGATTTTGAGTTGCAGCTAATCTAGTTATATGGATTTTTTGTTTTAAGTTGTTGTTGTTGTTTGGGCTCTGAGGGGTGAACATAGGGAATTCTCCCTCCAAGTTACACCCCCAGTCTTATTTTTGTTGTTTTGGAAACAGAGTCTCACTAAGTTCTGAAGCTGGACTCAAACCTTAGATCCTCCTATCTCAACTTCCTAAGAACTGGATTATAGGCATGTGCCACCACATCTGGTTCTAATCTAGGTATTAGGTCAGTGTTCTTGTTACTATAGTTGTTATTATTTTAGCCATTTAACAGGACACAACTTACCTATTTATTGTCTGATCCTACTCTGAAATCTGTTTTACATTTTTCTTACCTGACAGGGCTGTGATTATTTTTCTTATATAATGGGTTTGATTGGATACTATATCTAATTCCTTTTCCTTCCTTGGTTTTCTTTTTAAGGCAGTTCAGCAAAAATCAACAACAGGAACACTTCTTTATAGTTCCAATTTTAGAGGCCAGCTCTGCCTCCTCCAGACTCATCTGAAGATGCAGATACTGTGGGGGAGAGGTAATACATGAAGACCAATCACACTTTCTTTTTCCTTGATATAAAAGAATTAAGGTAGCAAGAAAGCCTTAGCTTTCCAAATAGCTAAAAAAAAAAAAAAAAAAAAAAAAGAAAAGAAAAGAAAACCTGTTCCATATGGACACAAGATATCCAAAGGCAAACTTTGCCTGCTTACCCATGATGTTGCTAGCCCAATGAGAAAATCAAACTTTCCTAGACTGTACATGTATGACACAGGAAAAACATCTTCTGTAACAATGTGACATCTCCACCACCTCTATTTCATCTACATTTCCAAAAAAGGGAAAAAAAATCTTCCTAACACATCCATACAACTTTATGAAAAATGATAAAAGGAATGCATTTTATTTAAAATAACTCCCGGCTCCCCAAGTCCTCTATAAGGCTTCCTTCCAAAGGTTTGATTAACCCTTGATAATTGCAAGAAGGAAATGATCTGCTTTAGAAGACTGTTGGAAGCTGGCAGTGAAATCTAAGTAGAGGCAGAAAGATAAAAAATGTATACATCAGGGAAATTCAAATAAAAAGCCCAATGATATATTATCTCACTCCAGTAAGAATGACTATTAGTAAAAAGACAAAAGATAATGAGTGCTGATCAGGATGTAGAGAAAAAGAAACTCTCGTACCCATTCTTGGTGCAAATGTAAAGTTGTTCAGCCACTATGGGAAAGTGTAAGGAGGATCTTCAAAATATTAAGGACAGAATTACTATGTCAGCCAGTAATCCCATTACTAAATATTTACCAGAAAGAAACAAAATCAGTATATCTAAGAGACATTTGAACTCTCGTGTTTACTGCAGTACTATTCACAGAGGCCAACAAAAAAAGTTCATATACTATGCATGGATAAAGAAAATGTAGTACAGACACAAAAAGGAATGCTATTCAGCCATAAAATGAATGAAATGTTATTGCTTGTAACAACATGGATGGGTCTGAAAATCATTAAGGGGAATAAATGATGCCCAGAAAGACAAATTCCACAAGATAATGCTCTTATGTAGAATATAAAACAGTTGATCTCATAGAAGAGTAAATAATAAATTTTACTGGGGGAATGAGGGGAAGAAGAGATGGGGAGAGGTCTATCAATGAGTAGCAAGTTACAGTTAGATAGTAGTAAGAAATCCTTCCCAGCATAGTGGCACACAACTGTAATCTCAGCTACTTGGGAGACTGAAGCAGGAGGATCACTAGTTCAAGCTAAGTCTACCTAACACAGTGAGACACTGTCAAAAAATAATCATAAAGAAGTTCTGGTTCATGGTTGTGCAGTAGAATGACTACAGTTAATAATACATACTATTAGGCTAGATACAATATAAAACTATATTTAATAATATAAAATAATGTATTTATATTATTCATATCATCTTATATATTTCAAAAAGCTATAATAAAATATTTTGAGGGTTTTTCACTCTAAAGAAATAATAAATTTTGGAAGAGTTATGTTTAACCTGACTTAAACATTATAATATATATATATATATAACTATCAAAATATCACACTTTACTCCATTAATGAGCACAATTTTTATTTTATATAACAGTCATAAATAAGTACATTTGAAAAACCTTATACCCAAGGCTCAAACTTCTAAAATCATAATGGACAAAATGAATTTCTCAAGGAAACTTACATTCACCTAGACAAGTGAAATTAAATTTAGTATTGTTTACATAAGAAAGTAGACACTGTTCATCATATGCTATGTGCATACAAACACACTAGTGAAGATGGCAAATTGATAGATTTTGGTGCTGAGATGAATACCTTTCTAACCATTTGGAAAAGTGTTTTCTGAGAATTCTAAATACCTATATATTTACTGTAGAATAGTACATTATTATTTCTAAATTAATCTTTAGACCCAGACCCCTTTTCTTTGACTAGAAATCAGTCAAGGAAGGTTTGTGGCATTTCCAAAATCACACTGCTTGGTAATGTCAACAAAAATGTCCAAGACTGAGTTTTATTCAATCATATTTTGTGTGAAGATTTAACTATTTTAAAATTATTCTTATCCCAACCTGTTTATACTATGATTCTTTAAAAGTAACTTAAAATGACATTGGCTATTTTCATAATTACTCCATAAAATGTTTATTTTCACTTGTTGATGATTATGTTGATATTTTATCTTTCAAGACCTACTTGCTGTTAGACCAGTTTTGGACTTGACTATTTTTCCCCATCTTTAGTATTCTCTAATTAACCAGATCTTTTCTTCCCATTTTTTCTTGTTAAGCCCTAATTTTAAAGAGCTTTCTGTATGCAGCTTGCTGCATTTCCTAATTACATAAAGCTGCCTTCGTATTGGCTGGCTTTACTAGTATGCTCCAGTTTCATTTTTCTCAAGTGAAGAGCTCGAAAACTTAATTTTTTAAAATGGTGTACTATTTGTCCTTAGGAATTTATATTTTATTTCACTTACATTTCCATTCTTTATTTCTTAGTATAAACTTTTCTAGTCTACAAATAAATTTATTCTAAAAAAGTGAAAATTTAGCAGTATATAGCATAATAGTGGCCTAATTTCTGCATCAGAATATTTTTTATATAAATGTCATATTTGCCAGCAGGATATGTAATGCCTATAAATCCCACATAATTAAATATTTTGTTTTATTTTAGGAGGAATGGTTCCAAAATATTTTCACATTCAATGTTACAACAACCTAATGAAATCAACATCATGAGTATAAACAGGAAGTTCAAGCATCACATGGTGATGTGGCAGTGCTAAGAACTACATGCATTTGACATGTCTTCTTCCTACAAAATGTTCCAGTATTCCATGGTTCTGTATGTAGATTCGTGATCAAACCTGTCTGGCGTCTTTTCAAAGGACTTATTATCCTAACTAAGCATAAGTATGTAAGTAAATTATTAAGAATCAATGAAAAGTATTGTTTTTAGTGGATATTATCTAAATACATCATATGTAAAATCATTTACTTGTACCATGTGTGATGTTTCATGATTGTCTTGTCTAGGTCTAGACTGCTGTGGAGAAGTGCCATGAACTCGGGGGGCAGGGCTTAGACCACCAACATTGACTTCTCATGGTTCTGGAGGTTGTGAGTCCAAGGTCAAGGCTCCTGCAGATTTGCTGTCATGTGAAGGTCCAATTCCTGGTTCACTGATGGCAACTTCTTGCTATGTCCTGACTTGCTGCAAGGTACAAGGGAGCCTCTCTTACAAGGGCACTAATTGTATTCATAAGGGCTCCACCTTCATGACTTAACCACCTACCAATGGATACACCTACTAAGACCATCACATTGGGAGTCAGTATTTTAACCTTCAGTCTGTAGCAATATTCTTGCCTAAAGTGGCACAGACTTAGAGCTTCTGGTTCTTCTTGATGATTGCCTTGCTCCTCTACTTCTCATTTGTCCTACCAGGCATTTGCAAAATGAAAAGAGTTGAGTTTGAGTAAAGGAACAGCAGAGAGCTGGATTCTCAGCACAGTAAAGTTAGTAAAGTGCTTTAATATTTGCTTATGGATAGCAGAGGAATGAGGAATGCAGGTATGTTTCCCCCTCATTAGAACTTACTAGAAGCAGAAGAAAATTATTTTCTATCTTTTCTGCTCGAGATATAAACCTCATGATGAGAGAGTCTTTTCTCATTTTGCTCAATTCCTGACTCAAAAAATGTCTGATACTCAAAAAGAACTAGAGAGTGAGAGATGGGGAAGAAATAGAGGACTGATGGGTACTTAGGCTTTCTTGAGAGCTCCCAGGAACAGCAACAACTGCTTCACATGAACTTGTTCACATAATCTTCACAATAATACTATAATATGGATGCAATTTCACCCTGTTTTCCAGACCAGGAATTGAAATTCAGGTGCAATAAGTAACTCGCTCCAAGCCACATGGTCTGAAATTTAGGGTTCCAGTATCTGATCCCAGAGTCCTGCTGACCCTTATCCTTACACTCCATAGTCCCTTGTGTCAGTTTATCTCTGTGCCAGCATCAACGCAAATGTTTTGATATTGCTCTGCCATAATTCCTACCAGCTCTCAACATCACAACACACACAGACTCTCTTTTTGCATTGTATGAAATTTATGGACATATAAAATGCAGCATATGTAATTTATATGTAAGTCATTTTTCTTCTATATGTTAGAATCGAATTTTCTGTGCTATTTAAGATTCCCATGTTTCATGATTCCAATCACGACATCATTACCAGAGGGAAGGAACATTTAGCTTTGTACTAAATATAAACATATTTTTCTCTCCTTGTAATATATATTTCATTATTTGATCTTAATAGGATTTGATTTTCCCCATTATTGTCAGAAAGTCAATATCCATTTATCATTTAAAACATAGGTCAAGTTCTAAATCAATGATGAAGTAAAAGTTATCCATGTGGGAGCATTCATGGATCACACCATTTTCTAGTTCAGTAAAGAGACCCCAATAGTAATTTGCTCATTTTTTCCAGTTCATTATTTTTTACATAAAGAATCTGTTTCTGTGCTATAGTGATTTCCATATTTGTTATCATGCAGAATTTGATTTGGGTCAGACAGGGACAATACTAGATATTTGCTTTGATTATTTTATTATTTGTACGTTCATATATTTTCTTTTTCTTTCTGTTTTATTCACTGTTGTATTCCTTGTGCCTAAAACAGTACCCAGAACACAGAAAGCACCTTGCACTGAATAATTATATATTTCAACTTTATTTATACAAAGCAATTACAAGTATGTTGCTTCCTAACACTGAGCATTGCGCAAACTGATTTAACCTAAAAAGAAAAATTAGAGGGCAGGAAGGCCTATTACTTATCTTGTGCTCCTTAAATTTCAGCCACTATGTTAGAAATATTATACTTATATGCAATGTTTGATGAAATTATCATAACTATCCAATGGAGTAATAACATTTAGGAATAAGATATTAGCTTTAGACATGTTAGGTAAGATCTCTAAGCTTTCGTTGATTGGAAATGGTTGAGTAGACACAAAATACCAAATTATTTTTTATAATCTTTCAAGTATTTTCATACTGACTTTTTAAAATTGGTCAATATATCAGTTTGCTGACAAAGAAACTGAGACCAAGAGAGGAGCTGGTCACTCTATCCCAGAAGAAGGGTTGATTCCATGAAGGGTCTAGGGTAGTTCCCAGTGGGGAAGAGAAGGGAGTACAACTCAGGACCAGCAGGGTCCTTGGCTTACATGGCAGAAAAGAATCTCAGCATGAGCCAATCAGAGACATAGAGATTTATTTAGGAAAGCAAGAAGTACACGAGGGAGGATGTGGGCTATCTCCAGAGTGAGAGTGCATTTTGGAGGTTCAAAGCTCTTCTTTATTAAAAGCCTGTTGTGAGAGGTAGATAGGAGGAGGTATGTGAAGGTGATGCCAGACCAGTAGTCACAAGTTGATTTAGGGTGTTTGTATGTCTGCAGGATCCTGATAGGGCCTTCACTATCTTTTCAATCAGCATCTGTATTAGTAAGGATTCTCTAGAGTAACCGAATTCACAGGACACGTACACAATAGAAGAGGATTTATTAAATCAGCTTACAGTCCAAAGCAATGTAGTCCCAAGTGGCTGCCTGGAGGTGGATAGTCAGAGGAACCAGCAGCTGGCTGAGCAGTCCAACAGCTGGGGTCTCAGAATAAGAGCAGCCAATAATGCAATCCCAGTCCAAGATGGAAAGGTCAGGAAACTCTGGAGAAATGATGGTGAAAGTCCAGTTTAAAGAGCTACCGGCCCATGTCCCATGTGAGACTGGACACTCTTCTCAGGAAGAATAGCACATCTTCACATCCCTTCAGGCAGCTTTCTCCTTTTTTTAACCAGGTCCTTCACCTATCAAAACGGTGCTGTGCACATTCAGGGCAGGACTTCCTCTTCAATCAGCTGTTACATAAGCTAATCATCTTATCTACACACAAAATCTATCTACACACAAAATCACATAATGGAAGGTGTTTCATAACCCAGTCAAGGTGACAGTCTAGATTAACTATCACAGTTTCTCTGTTCTTTACACTGTTCAGGGACAGCTAACAATAACCAAGGTGATCACTCTTTTGTGTGACCTCTGGCCTCTGACCAACAAATATCTCTCCTGCTTAACTATTCCTAAGTTGGATAAATAGCAATTCAAGGTATTTGTGATTTTCCAATATGATGCCCCGCCATCTTTTCAGATTTTTCACATGGTCTCTGTTGGTCTGATCAACAGACACTTCTTTAAGGATAGTCAACAGTGCCCAAGGTAATTAGTAAAGACTTGTAAATCCCTGAGACATTTGAGACTAACAGGCATGGGTGGGGGGAGGATAATAGGCTTGGCTTGATGAGTAAGGGTATTGAGGAATTTTGCCACATATTACAGTTATATTTTCCTTGTTCTTCCTTTCTGTCTCCTTTATATCTGTTTATTTTATTTCTTATATCCTACCTCAAGTTCTTGAATGATGACTCCCACTGAAGACCTGTCATGGCAAGCTGACCTTGTTCCTCTAAGTGTGGCAGATCACACATTTCAGCATCCTGTGGTAGTCTAATCTACAAAGATTAGACTCTCCTTGGTGGTTTCTCTTTTAAGAACCGAGTGAGGTATCTGGATGGTGTGGATTTAATGCAAGATAACAGGAAACTGAGATCATCACATAAGTTAAGAACTCCATGAACACATGTGTCCCAAACCCATTCATTGTAGTAAGTGTGCTGATTAGTCAGAACACCACAAATCAACACCTCAGACACCCAGTGAAGAAGCTCAGCACACCAGAATTTAAGGTTGGGAGAATCTTGGCATACAGTTTTAGGACAAGATAGGATTCATTACAGCAATCATAATTTCTTCTCCGTCTAGAGGGATTTAAAAGGCTGATGGAAGATGCTCTTGGCACTGTGTTAATGGATGCTAATTAAAGTCCTGCTTTGGACAAAAGGAAACAGCTGAAGAAGGCAGAACACAATGGAACTTCACAGATGGCTCCTGTACAGGCAAGGTGGGCTGAGAGGGCTTGGTTATTAAGACACAGCACTGAGGAACTCTTAGCAGCTGAAGCTTTCTGTTTGCCTCATGTACACGGAGTGTGAAGGTAATTATTCATATGTAAATTGTGTGATTTTTTTCCCTCTATCCTTTTAAAAATTCTCTTATTCACTGTAAATGAAAACTCTTAACAAGTAAATTCAACTGAACACACCGAACGCTGTTCTGCAGATTCCTTTTTATTTTCTTCTGTCTCTCTTTCTCTTTCTGTTCTTAATGGCACTCTCCTTTTAGACGTGGCTTTGCAAATAAAAAAGCACCTAACATCTGGAACTGCTTAAAATCAATTTCTTTTCTCCTTTATTTTTCTTTTCTATAACTAAAAATGGACTTTCCAATTTGCATCCTACTTTTTCCCCCCTCCCTTTCCTTTATAAAATAAATAAATAAATGCCATCTGGTCTAGCAGCTCAATTTCCAATTGTCAGCCTGAGGCAATCCAAAACTGCCGGATAGTCAACCCAGAAAATATGGTTTCAAGAAGAAATGCTAACAAAGCCTTTGCTATAGTATGACTCGGACTCTCGGCACCCTGCCAAATTACTACCTCATGCAAATACTGTCTTATCTCCTTGGGACTTGTGAGAAATCCTAGCAATCTGGCTTTGGTATATTAGCACCTTGACTTATCCTAATGAAGATGTCTTAAAAACTCAATTGCTTCATAGTTAAGGAAACACATTGACAGCTCAGAAAATTCAGATCAGCACTCTTCTGATGGAGCACAGAGTCTGCAAGGGAATGAATTTTTGCAGCAGGCCAGCTGCTGCCTCAGTTTCTCCTTCTGCCGATCAACTGGGAGCTGAAAATAAAAGAAAAACCCCGGCGCCGCACCACACACACAAACACACGCACACACCTTGCAAGGGGAACAAATGTTCAACTTTATTGAGCAACCTTTGTGACATAAATACTAAGGGCCAACCTTGAGTACCCCCATAGACCCCAAAACCCAGATGACGCAGCATCAAGCAGGTTCCGGAGAAGCATTCTATGTAAATGGTGGAGAACAATGGCAAGGTTCCGGAGAAGGTTTGTTAATCACATCCTATGTAAATGGTGGAGAACAAAGGCAAGGTTCCGGAGAAGCATTTGACTTTAAGGAATTTACAATA
>PVLC010002628.1:0-46479 GCA_004027655.1 Graphiurus murinus | reverse complement strand
TTTCAATTTTTTTACTTACCTGGGATCACAGTGACTGTTGGCAACAACCAGCAAGGACCAGCAACCTTTCCCTGCTGCACCCAGCTGTGCCGAAATGATGGACGTCAACAGATATCACTATTCTTTTATGTCTCATCAGGAAGTAATCACCTGGCCTACAGGACTCAGGGACTGGTTTGGTTACTTAAGTTATAGCGATGACAAGATCAGAGTCATAGAGGATTCAGTTCCCTTTTATCCAAAGTATCTGAAAAACATTAGTCATGGAAATTCTACTCCTGACATATCCCACTCCTTTCTGTCTTAATAGCCACTATCCCAAGCCAACCTTTTAATATCTTTTGCCTGATTTTCATTCAAGTCCTCCTATGCAATCCACAGCCAGTGTGGTCTTCTGAAAATGTTAACTGTATCTTGTTCCTCTTGTGCTTGAAATGAAGCATTAGTTTCCCATCGCATGTAAGGATAAAACCTCAAATTCTTAAAATAGGCTAGCAGCTCTCTATGAACTGACCTTAACTCTCTCTCTGACAATTTTGATCTTTTACTATTTCTCTTTAGAAACTGTTCTGTTAGATCAGGAAGAGCAAACATCATATCTACTTTCTTTAACATTCTTGATTCACACCCAGCACTGCCTGGTATATAGTAGTCACTCAACAAATATTCTTGAAATTAATGCAGATCAAATATCGGTTTCTTCACTAGGATTTTAATTTTAGATTAATAGTCAGATGGTTCCTAACCTCAATTTCCTTATGTATGAGACAATTGCTTTACAAAAGTTTGCTAGAGATATTAAAAGAGAACAGGCTTTTGTTGGTTCCACAAAAAAAATTGAGTAAACTAATATTAGAAATACTTTAATGCTGACTATTCCATCAACTATTCCATGACTTTTGGCAAATTCCCCAAACTATTAAAGACTCTTGATTTTTCAGAATAGTTTCAGAAAATTACACTCTTACAATATGCCCAGCAGTACCCTTGTGGTATCCTTCACTCTCAGTCTATTGTAGATAAGACTACATGTAGAAAATCTTCAGTAGCATGGTGTGAAAAGCTTCACTGGGAGCCCATGTTTATGTTTCTGCACACAATCTCCCCTTATTCTCTCTACCCTACTCTCATTAATTCTCTGTTTTTCTCTGTCCTTCCACATACTCTGCTTGCCTCTGCCTAGTGCACACCACTTTTATACCTTGCTGCCCACCACATTTGCCTTAAGTCCTTTCATCTTTGGCCTATGGAATTCTGTATTTCAGTTTTGACTGTCCCCTTAAATCTCTTTTTAGATTATGCCTTCTACCTTCAATGAAGTCTTCCAATCTGCACTGAGTTTCCACAGCAGCACCCCCCCAAAAAAAAAGTATTACATCACACAAGTATTGTGCAATATGCTACTTTCCTTTTGAATATAAAGAATGTATCACCTTATCCACCTATCTCAGTACTGGCTGCCTGGTTCCTAAATCAATATGTGTTAAGAGTAAACCCCCAAGTTGTTGGAGAAACACCCTCCCCTACACATACAAAATAAAACAAAACAAACAAACAAACAAACAAACAAACAAAAAACAATGTGGGATGTTCCAGTCCTCTCTGAGCCAGTCTTTGTTAAGTGTGAAAGTTATATTTTAACTTTTTTATTTTTATTTTATTTTTATTTTAACGTAGAGAAGATACTTTTACGTGGGACAGTTATATACACTCTTCCTGCAACTTATAAAAAACGAAGGGTATGGGGACTTAGTTGGCTTCTCAAAGCATCACTTCTTCACTTAATAATAACAATAATAATGTGAACTATGTGAAGTGCTCATTACAGAATTTATAAAAAGGTTTAATAGAGATGTGTACATTAATTTTATTCTTCCTTATTCTTGGATTAGACTATAAAGAAAGCACTATACAAAAAACTACAGAATATGCAAAAAAAAAAAAAAAAACATTTTAAGTTCACCCATTGATATCCACTTGCTGCTCCAAAACAGAATGAATCCCCTTCTTTCTTGAAATGTTGCAAATCATGTACATTGCCTTGTAGAACCAGGTGGAGGTGAAGGATGAGAGGACGCCCTTCTTGCTACTCACAGAGAATTTCTTTGAGCCTTCAGGCATGAGACCTAATTACCCTTATTATCTTACTTTGCATAGAGAAAAATGTTGTGATTGCTCATGAACTTAAACAGCTTTCCTCTCAATCTGTTGACAGTGATTGGCTTGATAATTAAAAATAATTTAAACGATAAAATGGAAATATGAGAAAATTGAAATAAATTTCAGGGAATGGTTTTCATAGCCAGGTATTCTTGTACTTCAGGTGGTTTACAGGATTATTCTTGCACACAGCAAAGTAGGGATGGAAGAGATAATACTAGTACAAGGACTTGTATTATACTTATTAAATTATTTGGCCATTATAAAATTGTCTTTTATTTTTTCATTTTACTACTAGCCAAAAACCAAATTCCTTGTTTCTGTAGCAATAATATTTCTATACATTGTCCACTGTGATATCATTAACTTCATCAAAACAATGCCTTCCTCTGAAGACGCTAAACAAATCCCAATATCATTTCACCTGTTGACATGGCAATGGAGAGAATGTCATCTGTCATAATTGTGAAAACTTTTATTGAAAAAACTGACAATGTGTTATTTCTCACAACAATTTTCATGTGTATTTACAAACTATTAATACATAAATGCATGGATCCTCTTTACTGATAAAAGAACATGAACTCAACCACCTATTTATTCTAAACAGTTTTATGTATCTACTGTTTGCAGAACACTATTAATGTGTGTGGATACAGAGATAAGTTATTTTAGAAATAAAATTCATGAAGTTTATTCTTGGGTTCACAAATAAATTGATACTAACAGTAGTCTCTGGTGACTTCTATAGCAGAGGTAAAATGTAAAGGAACTGAAATGTCATCAAAATGCAAAAGGGCTGTAGAGATATGGCAGCTGAGGATTGAGGCAGGGGATGTTTTAGGGGGGAAATGAAATATTTGGACTAATTCTCAATAAACAAATGGAAATATAAGGGTGGTCATAGGAAGGTAAAAAGTGAAGATGAAAAACTTTTTAAGCAAGAGGAAGAATAATTCAGAAAGTATTCACACATATATGCATGCATACATGTATCATTGTACTATTTTCAGGAAGCTGGAAATCACCTCTTCCAGCTGGGGTGATTCATATGAAGTAGAAGGGGCAGAAGTTGTTCCCTGATGATTGCTTGATATGATACAGACTAAAATACATAAACTATGAAGGTCTTCCCATATTAAGAGAGGGAGTTGGGATATTTTCCTCAGAAAGCTATTGGAAGTCAGGTATTGGATCTTTGTTTGAAATTACAAGCTTGACAAATATGTGGAGTGAAAATAGGGGAGACTCAGGTGTGAATCAGAGACCTAATAGAGATGATATTATGATAACTGAGGTGAGAAATGTAAGTCTTTCAACAAGGGATCAATGCATTAAGGAAATATCCTATATGGTTTGAACACAAATCAGATGTGGTGGTACTTGGCCGGACTTAGAATTGGATGACTTTGTTAATGTTATGAAATATGCTAGAAGGAGTGGATTTAGATTCCACAGATGAAACAGGAATAAAGAGGTTCTGACTGCATTTGAAGACAGTGTTTGTCCCAATAAATTATCATTAGCTATGATTTTTAAACATAAATTATATTCTACTTTAACCTCGTGAAATCATTGGGTCCTTAATTAGTGATATTTTATCTTTGCTGTATAAAAGAATTAGTGATGTAAAGGGAAATTAGCTATTAATTATTCCTTCTGCTGTATTTTATAGATAATCAATTTAGAGCTCAAAGACAGAAACAATATGCAGTTTTCTTACCTCATAGGTAGGAATCAAGGTCACCATCAGCTTAAATACGGACTAAGATGCTTACAAATAATCAAGTGTCAGAGTTCAGGGAAGCCTGTGTTTTTTTTTTTTTTTTTTTTTTTACATTTATTTGTTGGTAGCATTGTAATTTTGCATCATATTGGGGTATGCAATGTAAGAAAAATACGTGCACACAACTTTTGCTGCTTTTCCACTGGATACCTCCCCATCCTTATCCTGCAAGTCTTTGAGATTCAAATTGGCAATTTTGTTTACACTCAAAGCATTACTTCTACAATTGCATTCTTTAGGACTTCCCTGATCACCTTCGGTCACTCCCCTGGAATCTCTGCTCATCTATCTGATGTTGCCCTCTTGCCAAATATCTCTCTAGCTTCCACATAGAAGATCAAAATACCATTGTCATTTTCAAAGATCTATTTCTGATTCTCCTCCGCTTCCTCCCCTCTCAAAACCCAAACTGTCAAATGGATTCTTCTCTGTTCCAACTAGTCCTTGAGTCAATGTTGAAGAAATCTGGGGAAACTCATCAAAATAAGCCATGATTGTTAGACTTCCAAGTTTAAAATCTGTCAACAGCTAGGAGTAAAATTTCTAAGTTTGCCTAAAAGCATCTAGTAGGATTTGCCTTTGACATTGATTGATTTGGATCTTTGCTTCTTTGGGAATGACCATTGCTTTGTTGAATTCCAGCCATAGGGAATTAACATGTGGAGTGTTAAAGATACAGGCTCCAAGTTTCATAAGGTAGAAGCTCAACTTTCCCTGGGTGACCGTGTGCAAAACATTTGAATTCCATAAACCTCAGTCTTATTTTACAAGAATAAGCAAGGTGCACACATCTAAGGAAGCTCAGTTGAGGTAATAAGCTTTGAACTAAAAAAAAGAAAATTACCCATTGTCTCTACTGAACACCATAGGTTCAAATCCTTACTCGAGTCATATAACAGAAAATTTAAATTCCCCTTTGTTAAAATACTGAATCATCTGAATCTCAGTTACTATCTAAAAAAGTCATGGTGAGCACAAGATGTGAAACTCTAAGTATAATCCCTGAATTTATCTTCATCCATCTGCTACAATGCTAGCCAATCACCATCATTGTAACTCTAGACCCCTACAATGGAGTCTTGACTGGTCTCCAAGGTACTAATCATCACCCTGTACTCCACTCTCCACACAATGGCCAGAATGTCTTAAAAATGTGAACTAGGTTACTTCACACCTGACTTTAAGTTGTCTTCACATTGCATTTGGAACACAAATCAAATACTCATTCACCTCATAACAAGATTTCAATCACCAATGGACTATCTGTACCATGGTGATCTCATAAGATCATGCAGACTGGTGATATGGCTGCAATGTTCATTTGTGTAACTGCACTTTCTGATGTGCACGCAATCGTGAAATTACCCGATTATGCCCTTTGCAGAATGTATCCTGTCCTTAAGAGACATATGACTCTCCAAGGCCAAGGCTCTTTCTCTTGCCTGTAGTCTAGTCTTGTCCCTAAGTTTCTCCACCCTGTTCACTGCATTTGAGACACATTTTTGTTTTCCTCCTGGTTATCAAATCTTTCACACTCTTCATCCCTAGACAGCTGGTTTCTTCTTGTTGTTTCTTCCAGCAAGAAGGTGGATCCCAGCTTTGGTGACTGTTTAGTCTGACTTCATCCTCACCTCCTCTATTGCAAGTGTCTGGCCTTCACTGCCCCTCCCTCTCTGCTCTATCTCCTTGTGTAGATATGTTAATAACTTGCAGTTATTAACACAAGGAGATAAAATGCAAATAACATCAATTTCTGAATTATTAAACTCTCTGGAATGCATGTTCTATTTACTCACTTATTTGTTGATCATCTATTTTTTTCCTTCTTTATATGGCAACTTCACATGTAAAAGGGCTTGATTGGTCTTGTTCCAGGACAATGGAGTCGTTAAGAACTCAGGCACTACAGGCAGTCTTTCTAGGATTGATTCCTGATTTTACCTTTTAATGATTATGTGACTCTGGGTAATTTCCTTAATTTAGTTCTCTTTTCTAAAAAAATAAATCAATTCTAAAGTGCTTAATGTCAAATACTGCCTATGACACAGTAAATTCTCCATAAATTATATTGTTATATTTATTACTATTGTTTCCCTGCCCATAAGAATGATAGGCAGAAAGCCGGGCGTGGTGGCGCACCCTTGTAATCCCAGCATTCGGGAGGCTGAGACCGGAGGATCCGGGTTCGTGGCCAGCCTCAGCTACCTAGTGAGGCATTCCGCGACTTAGTGAGACTCGGTTTCAAAATAAAGAATTAAAAATAGGGCTGGGGGTATAGCTCGGAGGTAGAATGCCCCTGAATTCAATCCCCAGTACCGCCAAAAAAAAAAAAAAAAAAAAAAAAGAATGATAGGCATAAAGAAGGTACTTGACGAATACGTACAGGTATAGTGTTGGACTATCTGCAGAATCCAATCTGTGTTTAATAACTGAAGTTTGCTTGTGTTGCTATCAATGATAGCAATAATAAGGAGCTGGGGGTACACTAGCAGAGTATTTGCCTAGCATGCATTAGTCACTGGGTTTGATCTCCCACACTGCAAAAACAATGAAAATAAGACAATAGCAATTATAAAATAACAATACCTCCACCATCATCATCAGCAACAACATTAACTGTTTTGAAAAGATGCACAGAAATCACAGAACTGCATTATCTCTTGGTTTATTTTTCTTATTCTTAAAGGAAGTGATTTCCAATTCTTCCTAAGGGAGATAGAGTGTTTTCACAAAGTAGGCACCAAATGAATTGCAGTTGGAATACAATATTGGAATTCTTCAAGGAGAGAAGATAGGAAGGTGATTCCAGGAAGTTAGAAAAGATTGTGGTGACTCAAAAAATTCCAGGAAATGGGATGTTAGAAGGATCTGCAAGAGTGCACAAAGAGATTGGTAATGGTCTGAAGGGATTCTATTACACAGTGAGCTCAGGCAAGATATACTGGCTTGGGGACTAAGCTTTATAACAAAAGTCAATGGGCAATATCAGATGTTTATAAAAACATGAAATTTAAAAGATCACTTTCAGATTAATGTAATTACCTTAAACTAAATTATCATATTTAATTAATTAATTATAATTAACAAGAATAATATATTTCTTTTGGACAAGGAGAAAGATAATAAAAACTGTCACTTTGGAAGACTTTGTGATATCCACAATTAAAACTGGCTAAAGCTGCAGCCATAGGGAAGATAGAAAGATTTTACAGGATTTAGATTTAGATTTAGGTTCTGATTTGGCTACCCCACGGATGTGGTTTTTGAGAGAAGGAGAAATCCAAAGACACACTAATGTATCTATTTTGGAAGAGACTTTTATGCCAGTCATGTATATAGGAAATACAAGATTAGAAATAGCTCTGGTGGTATCCAAGTCTGAATTTGGAAATGTTACTTTTGACTTGTGATAAATTGATCTATAAGTACTTATTTGTTAGAAATTTATTAACCGTTTCCTATCTGAATAGGCTTGTTCCAGAGTTTACATGCAAACTGATCAGATTAGGACAGTCCTGGGGTTTTTGCTGTTGTTTATTTATTCTGTTTTTGTTTTTGTTTGGTACAGGAGAATGAACCCAGACTCATGGGCATGGCATTCTACATCTAAGTTACACCCCCTGCCCCCTTTTTTCTGAAACAGGGTTTTCTAACTTGCTGAAGGTCTTACTAAACTGCTGAGACTGGCCTTGAACCTGAGATCCACCTGTCTCAGCCTCCTAATTACTGGGAATACAGGTTTGTACCACTGCACCCAGCTCAGTACTGATTTTTGAACAAGTCTCTTGAAATATTTATTAATATCTGTCCTTTTTCCTCACAACAGTATCCTGCCTTGGATCATAAACTATATGATAAATCAAGTTATAAGTAAAGGCTGAGCTAAAAAATTGAGAACTCTGTCCCAATAGGAATTTATAATCTAGTGTAGGAGGCAGACATGTTTGAATAAAATGTTTAAAAATGATTATCAGGATGAAAGAAAAAAAAAGTGTCAAGATTCTAAAGTCAGTAGTCTCTATTAATCCCTATCTTTCTTGACTCCATGGGCTCTGCCAGGTTGATGTCAAAGCAGCAGAGGACACTTCTTAGAGAGGCTTCTTAAGAAATCTCATTTCAGCAGGGTGGCTTCCTGCAGGGGCTAGTGCAATGCCCTAGACAATCTAAGAATCCTCCCAAAGTCGGTAAGAGGTAGATATAATTATCTCCTCTTAGGAGGGATCCAAGACACTGAGAGATAATGTAGCTTGTCACAGGGAGGCAGAATTTGAATGTCTCCAGCCTGTCGTCAAAGATTACTTTCTTCCCACTTTTCTCCTACTTAGAGGAAGAAATCAGCCTCGCCTGGACAGGCTGTGCAGACAGATACATGAAGCCCGGCCCTTCAGAAGAAGGAAAGAGGCCTGTTGGTGGGAAAGGGGATTGCTGTTGAGCAAACACAAGTGAAACCCATTCAAAGACGATTCCGCTCAGCTGAAATAACATTCAAAGTGATCCAAGAGGATGTCATAATCAACAGTGTCAAAAGTCACATTCAGATCAAGCAAAATTAAAATACTCAAACTGTCAGAAGCTGACTGCATTAATAAATCATGAAAGAGGAAAGCACAGGCAAGGGCTGCCTCTGCTGCGGAGTGATAAGAAGCTGGATTCAAATGTCTTGGGGAGACGATGTTCTTCCTTAAAGAGAGCTTGTTACTGCCAGCTGGGAATGTTCTGGTCCAAAGAGGCACATTTAGTACCTGGTCAAATGGCTATGCATCACACAGCCACTTATTTTCTGAGACTTAATGGTACTCTCAAAGAGAGTGAAGAGGGAGGGAAATCTATTCACTGAACAATCGTGATTGACTCTTATGAGCACTGTAAAAAGTGGTGTGTGCACAGAAATGTCCAAGACACAGCCCTGGCCCCAAAGTGCTTACGGCCCAGTGGTTTCAACTGCTTCCTTCAACTTAGTAAATGATATAATATTGCTATGTCCTAGGTATAAATTGTCCCCCAAAAGGCTCATGTGTTGAAGGCATGTCCCCTAATGCAGGAAGGGTCAGAGCTGGGCCATGGTGGAGGAGGTGGGGCCATTGGGAGTGTAGGCTTTCCTTGCTAGATAGGAAAGATGAAGAACACATTTAAAATGTGATTTTACTCGTAAGAAAATAAACAGAAATAAACAGGAAAAAAATACATTAAATTCTTCCTATGGCTCTTTTCTCCAGACAGAAGTCACAGGCCACTGAAAGAAGGCAAGGAAACAGACTCATTGTAGATCATTTTAACATTAACTAACACTTTGGAATCTATTAATCCTGATCTGATGAATAAAAACAACTACAGACCCCATCACCTGTCAGAGAAAATTGCTTTGTTCCAAGTGGGCTACCTTTAACCACATTTGTTACAATCTACTGCTAATTCCACAGAGAGTACAAGAATTAGCTTCCCTTAATTGGCAGTTGCTAAGAAGTCTCCCCAGGAAACTTCCTTCTAAGGGAAGATTTAAAATTCCATTAGTAACAATGACAGCATCTTAGCCAAGAGTAAGTAGAGTGGGTCTGATCTTTTTTCTAAAATATTCAGAGTAATTGATGATGAGAGAGAGAAAGAGGAAGGAGAGAGGAGGAGGGAGAGAGAGAGGGGAGGGGGAGAGAGAGAGCGAGCTCGCTCACATTAGTTGGGTGATTGATAATGGAAACTTTATAATTACATCAGCCTTTTCCAGAGGAGACAGGTCATGGAACTTACAGATCCACAGCTACAAGTTTAAGAAGTTTTGACAAATAACTACAATATGAAATATAATTATTAAAAGATAAGATGGATGTGAACATCTTTTTTTTTCATATAGTAAGGCAGGGAAAACAAAAACAAAAACACATTAAACTCTTCCTTGTGGCTCTTTCCTCCAGGCGAGATCTTTGCAGCCATCGTGGATCCAAGTGTTACCACTTCGCAGACCTAGCTTGGGGTGGGTAACAGTAGATTACAAACCACTCTGACACAGAACCTGAGATTATCTTCAACTCTACTGAAAGAAAAATGTGTATCCTCTTATTTAGTTTCTAGAGATAACTTATCAGTTTTTTTTTCTTTTGAAACAGCATCCATGCTCCTTGTGGAAGTTGAAAATAAATAATACAATCATTTCCACAATCAATTATATGCTGAACTTCTGCCAAAGATTTTCCCCCTATGAATAGTGTTAAATAATTGAGATTTATATTATCCATATAATAACACAACTTTTTCCCTATGTGCTAGATACATACATTTTTTAATGTCATTAGATACATTTTATAATTTCAAATATCTCCAGATTATCCTATTGTCATATTTGAATTGTCCACGTTTTTTTTTTTTTTTTTTTTTTGCAGTACTGGGGATTGAACTCAGGGGTGTTCTACCTACGAATTATATCCCCAGCCCTATTTTTTATTCTTTAATTTGAAACCGAGTCTCACTAAGTTGCAGAGTGCCTCACTATGTCCACTTTTTTAAATTGAATAAAAGATAAAAATAAGCTAACAAGATATATTTTCTAAGATCCTATGAAGAGTTTCATTTGCCTACTATTATAAACAAGTGCTAAATTAATTTTTATTGGATAACATCAGTATTGTCAAATTGCTTTGCAAAATTTTGGCACCTGATTTGTATCTTTAGCATACCCCAATAAGCAAACCTTAATTTAATATAAGCAATCTTTCTGGCTCAAGTAGTAAACTTTACAAAAATCATAAGATGTTTCTTCCACCCAAACCCTGCAAAAATTAACCATAAAAGTGAATTACTTATTAGTGAAGGCATACTCAACCTTGGAAAAACACCTCTTTCAATTCAGTTGAGTTTATTAAGTTTGCTATTTTAAGCCTGTCACCTTTCAAACCCCCTTTTTTTCCTCAAAGATCTTCCCATATCAATTGTAGAGGAAACAGCAACAGCTCTTGTCCCTACCTTAAAGGACCAAAGATTGTCCTTTGAGGATAGTCTTCCCACTGAGGAGGTCTTTATTTCTTTTTTTCCAGTGTGTGTGTATGTGTGTGTGTGTGTGTGTGTGTGTGTGTGTGTGTGTGTGTGTATAAGTTGTTGGGTTGTCTATTATACAAAGAGGGACTGCTGATTCATGGAATAGACATTTTCACAGATATATCTTACTTTTCTTGCTAATATTAATTCAGATAATAACTACTATGTGCTGAGTGCTTACTGTATATAAGTTGTAAAGCTGGTTCTACCAACAGCCTTGCTATGACTCAATAACTTCAGACACGTTCTAATGCTTCTCTGAACCTCAATTTCTCCATGTGGAAAATGGAGGTAATATCAGATTACTCATAAGTTATGATGATTTTATGAAATAATGGAAATTAAAATGCATTATAAAGCACTACAGCATGATAAATACTCAGAAAGTTAGATTTTCCTTTTTTCTCTCTGTGTGTGTGTGTGTGTGTGTGTGTGTGTGTGTGTGTGTGTGTGTGGTAACTCAAGGGCATTCTAACTCTGAGATACACCCCATCCATTTTTATTTTCTACATTTAAATACCGTCTCAATAAGTCATTGTGGGATGGCCTTAAGCATGTGGTCCTCCTGTCTCAGCCCCCAAGTACTGGGATTACAGTCACCTGCAACTGTGCCTAGCTAGGTTTCCTCATTTCTGGTAAAGAAGTATAAACCCTAATATTTGTTCAGACAGATGTGTACTGCACACCTTATGTCACTTAATCCTCACAACACCCTCTAAAATACAACTTTAGAGACACTGAAAAACTAAGGCTAAGGGAGACTAAGATGTATGTCCCTCTTTACACACAATATTAGTAAGTGTTCCAGGCAAGTCCCTCTTGCCGAAGACCCTTGCTATATATCAGAACTTCACTTGTTTCCTCTTTTCTTTTTGGTTAAGGTTCTTTAATTTAATGCATTTTAATTTTACAAAATAATGGCTTTCATTGTGACATAGTCATATATATAAATAATGCAAAGACAAGGTGTCCTGCATTAGGCTTCCTTTAAGTTCTGAGCCAGCTCACTTCCTTTGAATTATATTTGCTTGACAATGTGACTACCTAATAGAAAATTTATATTCTCCAAAAGGTAATATCTGCTTCCCCTGAAGCGAGGTTCCCTATGCCTATTCCAGTTGTAGAAAACCTTCTCCTTGTTCAGCTTTTTCTCCCTGCCCCACCAAAGCTCTGGGCATAATGGAAAATCACAGTAGTTAAATCTCCCATGATGCATGGCATCTGTCTCCAACCACAAATCACCCAGGGTAATTAAAGCATAATGAAATACCATAGTCGGTCAGGGCCTAATGGGGGTCTTTCCTGCAGTATTTACCTCCTACATTAATTCTCTAATTAGACAACTACACTTCATCTTCCTGCAAGCCCAGTACAATACATTAAACTGAATTGATTATTTTGAATATGTAGTTTATATTTGGAATTACAATAGCTGCTGCTGACAAAGTGGCTTGAGACTTGGGAACAGGGAGAAAACTCTTACTTTGGATATAATATTAAATCGCCCCTTTGAAACATCTTGTATAATCCTCTCAGTGATACCTACATTTTCATCAGGTTAGTGCCTGACCTAGAGTCCAGTACACTCCTGTTTCAACACAAGCAGAGTTAGTCACAGCTCTTCTTTCAGTCACTCTCCTAGTCAATAAACAAACCCTGAGAAACCTTTGCACCAGGCTGCTCTGAGAGCTCAGGAAATGTCAATGAGCCAGACATGGATCCCTTCCTTGCAGAGCCAATTTCCTAGCAGTGGAGGTGGACCAAGAATTATCAGAAAGCATGATAAACGCGGGTTATCTACAATGTCAGGGTGAATAAGTATTATGATAACTACGTGGATAGGGCAGAAGTGTCAGAGGGCGGGTTCTGGGGCACTTCACAGCAGGAATTAGAGTGGTCATGTGGTGACTGGGTGACGATTTCCCTTGTAATTAATATTGTAGGGTGGTAATTTCTCTTCCTTGGTTCTAGCTTCCTGAGAGAACAGTTTCAAGCAGAAAGCACTAGTAGGGAATGTAAGAGGTTTATTTAAGAAATGAGTGGCACAGTAATAAAAGAAGGCCATGATGAAGGAAGTTATTTATGTTCCAAAGAAAGGGTGAAATTTTAAGAAAGATTGTAGGAAGGATTGCTTCCCCAGAGTGAAAAGTGGCATGGGACAAAGAAGTTATGCTCCAGAAGGAAAGTCTGAAACATCCTGTTTCTAGCAGTTGAAAATGGCTGTTTTATTTATCCTGGAAGCCTTTTCCCCTAATGCATATACATTTGAGAAGGTCACTATCTCTTTTCCTCTTTTCCTGCCAGAACTTAGTGCATCTGTGCTGCTTTGCTCTGTTAGAGACTTCCTGGCAGAGTGAGTCTTAAATGAAACCCTAGAGGGTGAAGGTGGTCTTTAAAAGAGCAACTGTAGCTTCTGACCTCTTCTCTTGCAATCTAGTCTAATCTTGTCCCATTTCTTTCCCTGACCTGCTCATCCATAATCTGACCTCCAAACAACCTAAGTGAAACACATGAATGGGGAACTATCTGTCCTGTAGAGAGCTGGGGAGAGCCAGCTGATGCTGCACGGGAAGACCAAGGGTAAAGTCCTAGCATGTTGTAGAATTTGCTGGAGTCCCCTGATCCTATGCCCTGTAGGACTATGGAATTTTCTCTGTGTGAAATGGGGGACAATTAGAGATTTTTGAGTAAAGGACTAATATGAACTGACCATTTTATAAGGAGAACTCACTGATATCAGTCTGTCATAAGCAAAATTTTTGTTGTCTCTCCCCAAAATGTTCATGTTAAAGCCCTAGTCTATGGTTACAGCAGTCGGTCCCAGCTGACTAAGGCTCAGAATTTAAACTGACAATGAAATTTAAACAATTTAATTCTCAACAATCCCGTGAGTAAGCAGCTGAAGCTCTGTTGTATAGATATTCAAACAAAGCTTCATTAGCAGCTCTAGGAGAAACAAATTCAAGGAGCTCCATATCAGCCTGTAAGAGCAAAAAGACTGAAAATTTCCCCCTAGAGGTCTCCATTAGAAATGAAAGTTGCTGACCTAAATGAAATACTGTTCTTACCAAGTGAGAACATGGAGGCCATGAGAGAGCCAGACACTTGGCACATGTCACAAAGGATGTCCTTCTCCTGCCAACACCAGGAAGCCAGTTCTTCCAATTTTAGTCTTGTGTTCATACCAGTGCCTGAAGAATCCAAGTAGATTTGAAACCATTTGTTTCATAGGGATATAGGCTGAGTCATCCTCTCTAATGTGATGCTAAGAAGACAGACGCATGGAAAATGTCAAGTGTCTCAGTTGAAAAGGGAGACCTTGCTTCTTTTATTTGATTATTATGATAATAATGACACTTATAATAATCCTTGCTGCAGAACTGATGCTGGCTATTCAATAAAAATTGAATAAGGCAGAGCAATTTTTTGACATTGCTGCCCTGCTTAATGGAAGCAGCATGAATGGACATATACATCCACAATTTTGCAGGCAAAGGCATTACTGCAAATGTGGAAAATCAAACAGTGCAGTAAGTTCAATGCTAGGTTTGAAAGGAACTGAGTGGTTTGAGGAGGCAGGGCATGTTTAATGCCCCATCACTCCTAGAGTGAGACGTTTCATACAAGAAGATCAACAATCAGTGCTAAGAGTACTCTACCTTCTCATCCCAGACACTCCAGGGCAATAATATTGTAACAGATATATGTAAGAGTCCCAGTGGCACTCAGGGATGGGGACACCATGCCTCTAGCATGGGACGAGTCTTACTGGAGACTGCAGGACATGCAGTATGGATCATAATAAAAGACTAAAAGGGATACTTAGAATTCAGTTACCCAAGAAACACTATGTGAAGACACAGAAGCTTGAAAGGAGAATAGGTTGATGCTCAAATCTAGAAACCTAATTTTCCAATCACCTTTAATAGCAGAGCTTTACATCAATGTTCTATTAAGCTCGTAGCTCTTTTGTAGGTGACAGATCAAAATATATTTCTAAATACCTCACAAGTCCCTTTCTTTAAAGATATTATGACACATAACAAATAGAAACATAAATATTTATAATATAACATAGTTTTGCCATCCAAAGTGCTCTGTGGGCTCAAAGAGCCCTTTGTTCTGCCCAAAGGAAATAAAGAAAATTTTAACAGTGGAGAGAAGATACCAGTTTGCTACCAAGTTGAACATAAGCCTAAGTCAGATCAGAGGAATCATTTTAGCAGTAACTGGCATGTCTGATGAATGTTTCAAACATTGATATACTAGCATAGCATAAATTGGAGGGACATAGTTGGGCATTGGGCAAAAGAAAATCCTGTAACAGTCAAGGCTACATGGGAAGGTCTTTATGTGGTCACAGAAAGGATGCTGAACTACTCAGGAGAGGATGTCAGGCCGGAAAGAGGCTAGCTGCTGTTAGGAGTCCAGTCAGGAGTCAGCTAGGGATGCAGGAAAGGTTTCAGTGGTGAGATCCCAAAAGAAAAAAAAAATCACCTGGAGCCGCCATCAGGAGGAGAACAAACAGCAGCCTTATTTTCAAAACTCTTTGCTTATATAGACTTTTTGCATAAAATAGTACATGTCCATGGCAATGTGGCCTGTGCAGGCATGTAACACTTTTCCCAGCCAGGTTTTCAGAAATATGCACATATACATGGCTGTGTGAGCTGAGTGCACATCTGCGGCTATGAGGGGTGAGCAGAATCATGTCCTCAACACCAGACTGTACTTCCTCTGGGACACCACACCTGCAAACCTCCAACACAGAATACTTCTAATAAATGGAATTACATTTTACAGACCATATAGTTATATGAGTTAAAATGTGAAGACAGAACACATTTTAGAGTCAGCATAAGTTACATTATTTTTGCTAACAAAAGCACAGCCCAGAAGACAAATTTTAAATATTATATGCAATATGTTTTTAATTGAATGTATTTTTATTATAAGAAGATATTAACTACTAAAATGATTTCTTTTCCCTAAAAATAGAGAGATGGATATGGAAATGGAGATGCAGGAGATATACAGATATAGATTGTGTATGCCATATACACAAACACACAGAATTAGATAGATGAGAGAGCAATCTATTTACCTGTATATCTGTTTACATAGATATCTACTAATTAATATATATGTACACACACACACACACACAGGATTGAATATATTTGTTGTGGTGGTATTTTGGTGTTGGAATTGAGTCTAAAGGTTCTTTGTATTCACAGACATTTTTATTTTGAGACAGGGTCTTGCTAAATTGCTGAAGCTGGTCTCAAGCCTGTGATTCTCTTGTCTCAGCTCCTGAGTTATTAGGATTAGAGTGAGAGTTCCTTTAAGAACTCTGATGACTTCTAAAGTTTTGAATCATGACCTGCCATCTCTTGAAAGATATTATGAAGATTCTACTATTGGTTTTGTTTTTATTAAAGTCACCAGATCAATGACATGCTATGATATCTAAATGGCTGTGTGTCAAAATTCCCTAATATAGTCATCAGAGGTCCCCTGAAGCCAGCCAGTCTATGGAATTCCCATCCTTCCTTCCTTGCCTATTTTTGTAAAATTACTAATATTTATTTTTCTTAGTTTTAGATTAAAATAACACAATTCTTCCTATTTACTACCTGCCCACCTCTGAGAATTCTTTTCTGTGGTGCTGCATCACTCCAGCAAGGGATCTTCTGGCACTTACGAGTTGAAAGAATAGTGATGTGTGAAAAAGAAGAGAGATTAGTAGCGGGAGCCTCAAGGGACAGACAGAAGTACACCAGGAAGACCTTTGCCATCCAGAAGAAGGATTTTAACTTTATCTGGTGGGGAGCGCTAATAAGTCAGGCTGGCTTTGCACAATGTACAAATTACATATAAGGGACTTGAATATATTTATCAGAATATTAAGATTACACAGAATTAGGAGGTGGAACCTAGAGCAAGGCTAAGACAGAGCGGTCAGGAGGCCACTGGAAAGCTTGAGGAATGAGGAAGTATATTGTAGCTGGTTCTTAACAAGTGTTTTATAAACTTCACTGCCGCTTTAACTACTGTGGTATGAGACTCTCTGCACATGGATTGTGCAGATGATGGCAAAATTTGCAACGTTCCTTGGGACATGGGAACTTTCAAGAAGAATTTCTTCCTCATGAGACACCAACGCCAGACCCACCAGGAGATGTAGGTGCTTGAAAAGCATTGTGCTGGTGCCTCCCCCACCTGGAGAAGATATATGTAAACCATTGAGCTCTGGAGTCTAATGAAACAATCCCACATTCCACTCTGCCATTTCTTACCTTTGTGATCTTGGGTGACATTTTCCTTCCTCTGGCCCACTTTTTCCTCCTCTTGGATCCCCTACACAATACAATACAAATTAAATGAGTTGATGTATATTACAGCCATCCCAACAGCTAACACACAAGATGTACTTTTCACACCAGGCCCTATTTGCACTCCTCTCTTTAAATTTTACTGATATTATATCAATAATCTCATGTTGTATGATTAGAAAACAGAAATATCGGAGAGCTGCATACACTGCACATAGAGCAGAAAATTGCTAAGAGGTTTCTGAGATTGCAAATCTCCATCTTAATTAAATGAAAATGTACTCATTTATGCAAACTTAGCAATGGACTTAACCTGAACCCTACTGCTTTCAGCCCAGAGAGGCAAACTAAGAAAATGCCATTGTAGACTTTCTTGTAATTGCAACAAACTTTTTCAGCTTATTAGAGTGATCTATGCCCTGAAGTTTAAATTCATATTCTAAGCATATAAAATTGCTATTTATATAAAACAAAACAATTAAGTATTGACAATAGTATATGGCTTAACCTAATACAATCCTTGAGGTGGATTCTGATGCTCTTTTCAAAACTCAAAAGACAACTTAAAATGCCCTTTTTCATACCATACATTCAATTTATCAATGCTAACTATAAGGTAAGATATATTCACTGCGAATGGAAAGACATATACACAATTTGTATATACCAGGAACTTACAGTTCATTGACATAAAGTGAGTTAGACAACTGGTCTCTGGACAGAGTAATATCTCAGGACTTACATGTCTGAAGGTAAAGTGCAAAGAGAGAGTAAAGTACACAGAAACAACAATTAATCAAGAACGACATCAGGACTGGCTTCCTTGAGGGGTCACATTGTAGCAGATCATTATAACCATGGACATCACCAATGTTTTTATGGTGGATCTGTGGGATGTGGGTGTTAGTGTGTGTGTGTGTGTGTGTGTGTGTGTGTGTGTGTGTATACATTGCTTGTTATTTTATTGGTGGAATCTCTCATTGTTTAAGTCTTAGTGGAAGATAAAACATGACACAGTGTGGAAGACCTGCTTCTTTCCATTCCTTATAGTATGTGGTCACAGAATCTAGTCTTGACTCTCAGATGCTGTATGTCAAGCTTATTATCGAGCAATTGGCACACTGGCAAGAGGACATGTCAAATTTCATAGGGAAATGAGATGCAGTGGAGTATTTTGGAGACACACAGACCAACAGCGGTTCTATGTTGGAGTAGTTATGATGTCTACATCAGATGCCTAAATGAGCAGTTCCTAGGGGAGATCCTCCTTGGCTGTCCTTCATTCATGATAACA
Source organism: Graphiurus murinus (assembly GCA_004027655.1). NCBI lineage: Eukaryota > Metazoa > Chordata > Mammalia > Rodentia > Gliridae > Graphiurus > Graphiurus murinus. The sequence goes on along the minus strand of PVLC010002628.1, from coordinate 27,881 downwards.
AACTTCTTCTAGGTCCTTATTCTTTGAGCAACAGGGTTTTCATTTTCCCTGCAATTCTATTGGCTCCCAGAAATCCTTCCACTAAATTTGCTAAAATAATAATAATAATTATTAATATTAATAATAAATATTAATATCATCATTATTATTAATTATTATTATTATTTAAGCAACATGATTTTATTTTTTAATTTTTATTGATGCATTGTAATCATACATGTTTGTTAGGTACAAGCTGGTAAAGGCATGGAAAATAGAGATATATTTGGAAATAAAGGCAACATCAGACAGATAACCAGAGACTCCAGTGGAATGACCCGAGGGGAATCAGAGATGGGAGATGAAGCTATGAAGAATGTAATAGTAGAAATAATGCTATAACTATATACAAAACAACCATCTCCAATATCAAAGACATGCATGGGGAGCAGGAGGGAGGAGAAAGGGATACAATGGGGAAGGAATCAAGAACTACATGCATGCATCTGTCTGACACTCTATACCCCAATACAATGCAAAATTTATAATGTATATAAAAAAAAACAAAAAAAGAGAAGTAAAACTGTGGAGGTCAAAATATACCTTTATTGCTAATCTGACATCAAAACCATGTCTTTTTCTGCAGGAATGTGGGCTTCTTTGCACTGAGCACCGGGATTGGACACCCTGGTGCATGGTACAGTGTCTGGCCACAGAAGCACTGTACTGCTTTCTGACCATGCTGCATGCTGCCCTTAAATGTAGCTGAACATAAAGTTACAAAATCCCATTTGCGCAACTAAAACATACTTATTGAATATCCATTGGCAAGATCTAACCAGGACACATAGGCAGGGATATTCAGGAGTGTGGGTTTTGGGGGAAAGCAGGCTGAATTACCTAAATTCATATTGAATAGCCGAATGCCAATGTTATGGCAGTAGGAGTCAAACTAGAGACTGCACCCAATTACCACTACTTTCCTTAGAGAGTGTTGATTCAAAAATCCAGAGGTCTAAAACCAAAACAAAGGATATTTGTGTCTGTATCTCAGGACTCAGAAGGTCATGGCTGACAGCCTTTGTATTTTCTGTATTTCCTAAATGAGAGTATAGCTATCTTGCCTCTGGAGGATAATGCACATCTCATTGTAGGCAGAAAACCTTGCAAACCAAGATCCATAGATTTATAAGTAGGGTAGTTGATTGTTTTGTGGATAAATAAACACATGCGAAAAGTCAGAGGAAAACAGGCTCAGAACAGAAAGCTCCTCACCAGAGAAGCCACCTCTCATCTGTTACCTCCAAAGACACAGAATGAAACAGGGACACCATTCTTCTATGACACATTGCTGATCTTTAAAGAGTGGAAAGCACAGTGTTCATGGAACTCTTATGGAAACTATTTAAATAAAATGGATTTTTTTTATTTAAAGCCCCCCCTAAATAAATGGCTCTGAAACGATTTCATATGTATTTGAAGAACTCCTTGTAGATGGAAGAATAGTTTTGTCATTTAATCAGTTCTGACAATTTTTTTAAACACTATATAGAGGTGACAGGGATGTAAGATTCATGTCAGCATGTGATTTTTCCATTCGTGTACTGTGCTGTGAAAGTGTCTTCTCCAATATCGAGGTGTTGTTTGTGATAGTATTATGAAGTTGGGTTTTAAGAAGTTGGTTGGGCCATGAGAGGGCTAAGTGAGATTAGCCAGACACAGAAAATGAAAGGTAATATGTTTTTTCTCATATGCAGAAGGTAGGGAGTAATCAGGATACCAGAGAGACTTCAGATAATGCAGAAGAAACTCCTTTGGAGCCAGGGATTAGTCTAGGTAAAGGATCAGGGAGAGGAAAAATTAATGAAGAAATCACTTCTGTTGACATTCTGAGAATACCATTGCCAATCTCAGTACCCTGTATGGGGAAGGGGGTTGGGAGGAAGCCGGGAAAAGCCTAACAAGTATCACATTCACTATCAATTACATTATGATATGAGATTATAATGCACCAATAAAAGTGTAACCAAAATTTTAAAAAAGCTTCACACACTGATTGTCTTTCTTACTCTCCTTCCTCCCTCCCTCTGGAGGATGTGGAACAAGGTGTCATCTTAGAAGGAGACCCTGGGCCCCTCACCAATCCTTCTGGCTAATTCCCATCCTCCAGAGATTGTAAGAAAACACAGTTCTGTTTTTTGGAATTACTCATTCTGTAGTATTTTGTTATTACAACACAAATAGACTAAGACAGAAATTTTACCATCCTATACTTAACACAATAACATTTTCCCCAGCATTCTCTGCCATTATGATACTCACATAATTTATTCTGATATCATTTAGAATACCAGATCAAAAATCACTGTTATTTAGTCTGATAAAATGCTGCCTAACTTCCTGAGTATTTCTCTGTGTGCAGCCTCCTATCCTGGGGAAAAAGGAAGCTTCTCAGGTGCTGTGTATATCCTGCCCTTTTGTCCTGTGCTGGAGCCACAGCAGGGATCTTGGTGGTTGGTGGTTTTGCTGATCACTTCTGTCTCCAGTGATGACTATGGACACTGCACCTATACCCGCCAGAGAGATCACCTACCTCCCACTCTAGGGATGAAGTCCAAGTCTCATTATAATCTGCTAATGACAGCAGAACTCAAGGGTAGCATACTATGTAATAGGCTCTAAAACTGCCTTCTAAGATGTAGACATGCGTAGAAACTGGGGAATTTTCTGTTTCAATCCTGATATTTCACTCATGGAAACTTCCAATATGGAAGAAGGACAAGGGAGAGAGAAGGAGGAAAGAGAGAAAGAGAGAACAAACAAGCTAGGAGGGAGAAATAAGGAAGAGAAGAGAAACAGGAAGAAGGAAGGAAAGAAGGAAGGAAGGAAAGAAGGAAGGAAGGAAGGAAGGAAGGAAGGAAGGAAGGAAGGAAGGAAGGAAGAGAGGAAGGAAGGAAGGAAGGAAGGGAGGGAGGGAGGAAGGAAGAAAGATTTTTGTTGTTTTCACCAGCGTCCAGTCTCCTTTCAAATATCTACACCAGAACTATCTTCATATAGCTTTTGTGGGTATAGGCCACACTGATCTCCTGAGAAGACACTCTTACTGTCCCTCTGACTCTCTTCCTTTACTTTCTGATTCAGTTCACACCAAGCTGAGTTGGTGAGATCACAAGATTCAGAGAATGGAAACTCATTAGACTTCCAGGCTAATCTGCAGGCACAAACACAGACTTCAAGGACTTTTCAAGTCGATACTGGCTATGTGCTCCTCCCAGTTAGAGCACTCTGTGCTTCTATCTTGCTCTCATTTCTCATGTTCATAGCTTCCTCATGAATCCTGAAAGAAAGAAGGTCTATCAGTAAGTTGTTGCTATCGTACTGTTCTGTAACATAAGAATCCAACTTCAATGGTTTCAGGCCGGAGTCATTCATTCCTGCTCAGATATCTGCTGGTGAAGTTCACTCTATGCTTCCTCCTTGGGCAGCAGCTACCATGGGCATGTGTTTTCATATGATGGCAAAAATGCAAGGTGGGGGAACGAGAGTGCTTGATGCTTCTTCGGGTCTCCTCTCAAAACTTTTGACTAATATCCCATGGAAACTGGTACTAACAGAATAGAAACTAGTAAGAGAAACTATAAAAAGCCAGGATACTGAAAAGGATGAAGAATTGGATCAATAGTGCAATTCCATTTTGGGGGTACTTACACTTTACTATTTGAGAATATTTATACCATTAAATAGCACCTATATCCAATCCCATTTCCAAGATTAGTCCCCATATAAATGTGAAATCTGTCCTTCTAACATAAAAAAGCAGATAAAGAAACTATAGTAAAAGCTTGTCTACTTCTCAATTAGAACTTCATTGACATTAGAAACAGGGCCTTACTCACTATTGTGGCCCTAATGTTTTAAATGTATATTTGGTGAGAAAATGAATTAAAAACCAATTTACTAAGGAGTTTCAATCTTTTCCTGAGCAGCCCTTTCTTTTTTAAAGTGGCTAATGAGCAACATTATTGGATAAAATGGAACAATATATATTTTTCCAGCTGATACAGGTGCTAATTGGTAATGAAATAAAGGAAAACCTCCAGTGAGTTTGACTAGTGTAAGAAAGGATCTGAATAATACATTAGCTGGATAATCAGAAGCATCAGAAGTGGATTGTACAATGTTCAATGAAAATTTCATAAAGGAAAATTAAACCCCTTTTGATTTGTTGGCAAGAGACCTGGAAACCATTAAAGAGAAATTAATGTCTTCAGAAATCTAAGTGTCTACCTCATTCTTAGTGTATTTTGCTTTGCTGATCACTGCTTGCACTTGCATAGAGGATGAAGACTTTTTCTTAGGAAAAATAGACTTCGTGGGTAAATAGGCTGTACCCAAGGGAAGTGATTAGAGAATAGAAAGTGGGATACCATGTCACTCAGGACCCCAATATGGGGAGAAATGATGATAATTGCATAGTGGAACGAACAGAAGTTTACCTAGATTTTACCAACTGTAGTTAGACTATGAAGTTGGGTCAAAGAGATTGAAGAGATCCAGAGAGATAAAGTAAAAAAAAAAATACTATAAATTTTATATATAGTTTATATAATCTTCAAATTCATCTTGTTGAAAATTCAACCTCTGAATCCTCAATCTAAAACCTGCCTCCCTTCCTGTGTATTTTAATTCGTGGTATATACTACTTTTTCTTTGGCCTCTCAAATAAAAATCTGTGAATTTTACTTGACATTTCCTTTTCTCTATACTCCACAACCAGGGATTCTGCGTGTGTGTGCTTGTGTGTGTGTGTGTGTGTATGGGTGTGTGCATGAGTGCTCACTTGTGTGCTTGAATGTGTGGTATGTGTACATCTGTCTCATTAAGTATTTTTACATATGTACTTTATTTCATTCTTAATGATAACACTTGGGGAAAGGTGAGAGGAGTTATGCCTGCAGGTGGAAATCATAAGCCTTGAGTGAAAGAGAAAGAATACAGGATTTGGTATTAGGAGATATCTGAAGATAATCAAAAGAGATGACAAAAAAAAGTCTGTGGGATGTGGTAATTTTCCAGAAAGGAAAAGTAGAGTTCTTATAGCCATTTTTGTTCAGCATATGTATTTATTTTGTAGTTTTTGTTGTTTTGTGGTGCTGGGAATTGAACTCAAGGGCATTCTACCTCTGAGCTACACCCCAAGTCCTATTTTATTTTTATTTTGAAACAGGGTCTCATTAGGTTGATGAGAGGCTCACTACTTGCTGAGGCTGTCCTTGTACCTGCAATCCTCCAGACTCAGCTTCCCAAGTCCTGGGATTACAAGAGTGCACCATCGCATCCACATCAGCATGTATATTTGAATTTTCAGCTCCATTGAGAAGGAGAAGAATTCAGGCCCTTGTGCTGACACAGAGTTGTGAAGATCTAAGACTCCAGAATGTACTCTGTGAGCCACCCGTGAGAGTGGTTCTTCACTGGTGAAGAGGTGATTAAGGCAGTCCTAAAGTTCAGGTAGGCTCCTAACCTCCCATTTCTTGGAGACTTCTTTATACAATTTTCCATTCAACTCCATCTTCTCTTTGAGATGTAAATCTTCTCCCATCCTATTATCAGTTGTTTGTTTGTAATACTGGGGATTGAACATAGGGCCTCAGGCAAAACACTCTACCACTGAAACTTTCATATTTCATTTTGAGACCAGGTCTTGCTAAGTTTCCCAGGCTGGCCTCTAATATATAATCCTCTTGCCACAGCCTCCTGAGTAGTTGGGATTACAGATATGTGTCACTGTACCTAGTCCTAGTATCAGTTTACTAGTAAGCTGAAATGCATTTCTCAGGGGCCCAGGTAGCCATCCCTTTAAGTAAGTGGACAAGGAGCTTGAACCCCTATCCCTCTGTATTTGTGGGAAGACAGGTGCATAACTTTGATGGGCACCAGGTGCCAATTAACAAACACAAAGGGCTGAGTATGTCAAATTCCGCCCAACTGTCTTCCAGTACTTTTCAACTAGCTCATGTCAAAAGACAAATGGTTAACTCTACAGTGAAATAAAGGAAGCAAACTCAGGGATAAGATCATTGATTTTTCAGTTATCTACCTGGAGGACAGGTAGATTATCATCTGCATAAATAAAAGCATGGGAAAGAGGGATGCATTGACTGACACAGAGGGGTGGGCCCACCACATGCCAGTTTAGAAGCTGCCTTTACACACCAGGGACACCTGCTATTGTCAGGATAAAGATTGGCTTTGACGATGGACAAAGTACACCAGATTTAGTTGACACACCAACCTCATGACACATGGACAAATATGTGAATTGGGCAAAGTACTTGTTTGACCTCTCTAAAGAGAATCTCCTCATCTTTCAAGCTTCTCCTGCTGGGTCTCAGGGCCAAAGCCCATTCTGAGCTGCTTCCCAAAGGGATCACACAGGCTTCTGGAGATACTCAGACTCCTTCTTAAACTGTTTTTTTGTTTGTTTTTTGCTGTACTGGGGATTGAACTCAGGGGCATTCTACTTCCAAGCTATACCCCCAGCCTTATTTTTTATTCTTTATTTTGAAGCAGGGTGTCACTAAGTTGCAGAGGGCTTCACTAAGTAGCTGAGGCTGGTCGCGAACTTGGATCCTCCTGTCTCAGCCTCCCAAATGCTGGGATTACAAGCGTGCACCACCACGCCCAGCTTCTTAAACTGTTTTTCTTGGACTAAGCAACATATGAGTGAAAAATCAGTCATTTGAATTTGTGATTCTAGCAGATGTTTGGCTCACTTGCCTGTTAATGGCTTCCTTCCTGTTCTAAAAGCTAAGTTAGTGCAAAAGGCATGTTTCTCCACATCCTTCTTGAAACTTCTCTGGCTCTGGAAAAAAAAAACAGAAATTGAGCTTATGGGTGGCACTAAGACTTGTGGGTTTAGTCATTTGCATACATCAGAGTTTTTCCTCCAATTACCTTGGAAAGAGAATAAAATCATCTCATGTTTCAAAAGGAAGAAAGTTAGGGTCATGGGAATGAAGCAACTGCTTAGAGGTCACAGAGATTATAAGAAGCTGAGTCAGGATTTAAAACTAGGTACTCCAGGCTCCAAAGAGTGTACATTTTCCAAGATTCTGTATTGTAAGAAATTTTCTAGAGTAATTGCCTCCTCTAATACATGACTTTTTTCTTTATATCTTCCTCTTACCTTCTCATATGTACTCAGGTTCATTAGTATACTGCACCTTTTGCTGCGGGTGACTTGTTAGGCACCTGAATACGATGCATTTGTCAGCAAATCAGGTTAACTTTCTTTTTCTAGTAAAGTCCTTTCTAGCAAAATTCTTTCCTCTTGCAAAAATTCAATAAAAGCTGCAAAATCAAAGGAGCAAGATTAGAAAGGTTGAAAACAAAAGAAACTAGATAACTAAGGAAGAACAGTCCCAGGAAGCCCATATTTCTCGCTCATCAGAGGGATTGTGAAAGGGCCAGATTGGCAGGAATGAAAAGGAAAATCCTTTTTTATTATGCTTACCTGAATAGTACTGTCTTCAGGGGTGTTTATGAAAACATTCATAAACAGTAAAACTTGCCTCTAAAGGCCTACTTATATTGAATTTCCACAGCTCTCCATCAAATTTTAAAATTCCTGTCTATTACTCCATCTCTACATAAATCATATCCCTTGTCCATCAGACTCTGGCTCAGATGTAATTCTCTCCAGCTCCTGGTAATCTGATATAGAACTGTACACCATACTGAAGATGCAGCTATGCCCTGGACTTCCAAATCACCTGGGGAATGTGTGGCAATTGCCTTGTTTCATTTTTGGGGGGGAAAATGAAGCAGAACCTAGAGGAAGAGATATAATGGTCACTGGCAATTCTATTATTGCAGACCCTCAATTATTCAGTTTCCAATGACCCAATCTTTCACTTAACCATCATCTTGGTCTTGATGATGTCAGTCCTCAGACCCTGAACTGGGCCTTTGCATTACTGATCTTTCCCAACCCTCTGAAAAGGGAGCTGAGTAATATCATGGGGGATATAAGAATAGATAACTGTCACAATGAGTTAGAGTGTCAAATGTAGTAGCTGAAAGTAGCCACTTCTGTGTATTCCAAGAGCTGAGAGTTGAAGGCAACCATAGATTTTATTCCCTGACACTAAATCAGATGTTGTTTTGAATGACATTGAATGTTCTGCTGGTCTTCAAAGTTTTACAAATTAAAATACACTAGAGTATTCCCTTCCTGACCTACTATCTCCCTGCGCCTCTTTGCTCATCCATTCATTTAGTCAGCTGGTCATACAATTGGTTAGTAAACAACAAAACACAGTCAAACATTAGACGTTCCAGTAAAATATAGGTGTGAGAATACATGCTAAACCAAATGGACAGTTCCTGCCAGGAAACCGACTTGACAGATAATACATAAATTCAACATGTGACTGTTGTTCCGAAAATCATAGGTAAAGCATATATGAGAAAACTTTCAAAACTTTTAAGCTAAAAACAATGATGCTTTTCATTTTCTTCAGGTATATTAGAAGTCCCACATGAGTAAGGTCCTATGTTAGTATTTATATTTGCTATTTGCACCATGTGTCCTTTGAGACAGAACATTAATGTGTCCGGAATAGTCATCTGTACAAATCCTTGCTACCACAAGTTGGAACCACCAGAAAAAACAGTTGACTCTGTGGTAAAGTTAAGTAAATCATCCTGGAACTTAGGTAGCCATTGTTGCCTTCAGTGGAAAGGTCACTGGAAGTCCTGTTCTCCCTTTTATTTTTTAACAAATAATATTATATTTTATTGTAGTCACTGGCAGTCATAATTTGGGCATAGAATGTTCTCTGAAGAGCTCATATATTAATGTTCAGAGTTGATACAATTGTCATAAGTGTTACAATTTTATCTTTGGATACATCCATTGTAATAGATTTACAAGGTGGTTATCTAGGCCAATAGAGTGTAATTAGAGGAGGTGGGTCTCTGTGGGTCACTGGTGACTATGATTGTGTCTTTGAATCCCCTTGCTTGCTCTGTTTCAGCCTCTATAATGTGAGAGCAGAGCTTTATATTTCTTCTTCTCTCTTCCTCCTGTCATCATGCTCTGCGCTCTGCAGATCTGGCCTAGCATGGATTGAACTCCTGAACTCTCCAGGACTGTGAGCAAATAAATCCTACTTCCTCTAAGTTGTGTGGTATTCTGATGTTTTGATTACATGAAACACTGACTCAAGCAGCGAGAATATACTGTTATTTTGCAGTTAAACCCTTCAAGGAAATAGTCACTCATGCCCCACAACCACTTTGGCTTCCCCAATTTTTCTTACATGTGAATGAATCTCTCCTCTTGTTGTCATAACTCTACTTCCACTTTATTTGTATTTTTGCTTTTAGTTTCTACATTACTTTGGTCTTCTGTCACCCCCACTTCGTTGTTCCTCCTGGATCAATCCATTTCATCCTAGGCTCACCTACTGTTTCCCTCCTCCTCTGCTGTCTTGAACCATGGCCTTCCTTGTCCATTCCATCCTTCTACCTATCAGGGACTCATTTTTCAGAAAGCTGAGGAGGCAGAGGTATATTCTGATCTTCATAGTACTTCCCACAAAGATGATTAGATGTCTACTTTTTTCCTAGGAGGGGCACCCCAGTATGCAGACATGATTTAGAACAAGGTTTCCACAACAGAAAAGAGATTAGACAAAACTCGGAAGCACTTGAAGAATAGTTTTTTTTTCCTCAAAAAAGTAGTTTCTGGGCTTGGAAAACAAAGCTTAGAGAATACATTTTGCCAAGTGGAGTTTGGCTCTGACAAGGTAAGCAAGATGTTAAGCCCCAGGACCATGAGCAACTTGGTCTGGTCAATCTAGATAGATTTGTAGTCGTAAGGCAGGAATACTCTCAGAGAATTCAGAGGATAGGGGAGTATATTCTCTCAAAATCAGCATGTTATATTCTGCTTTGTGCTGCTATTACAGAATACAGCAGACCTTGTGATTCACAAAGAACAGAAATTCATTTATCACAGTCTGATGCCCAGAAAGGAGATCAAGGTGCCACCAGCTGATGAAAATCTCCTTATTGTGTCTTCATAGGGCTGAAGGTAGAAGGACAAGAAAAGGACAAACACTGTGTTTCCCAATGGCAGAAGAGCAGAAGAGAGATCCCACCCACGAGATCTGTTCATAGTAGCATTAATCCATTCATGAGGGTGGAATCCACCCAAACTTCCCACATACCACTGGCTCCTCTTCCAGGCCATACACCTCCCACTGGCTCCTCTTGCTATACTCAGGATTAAGTTCCTAATATATGAAATTTGTAGGTCATATTCATATTACTATTCCATAATCACCAAGGGGATTAAATAGAAGTAACATTTGCTGAATACTATTATTCCTTGGAAATATCAACATGCTTTATTTCATGTATTACTCATGATGTCCCTTCAGACTAAAATTGTTATTCCCATTTCATAAATAGGCTTCTCTAACTAAGGAAGGCCAAAGCAGTTAAACCATTTACCTAGGAAGCTGAGGGAAAAGTCCAGGATTTGAATTTAAGAAGGGTCTTACCCCAAAGCCTTGGTCATTTACTTAGTCACATGATCCTCATCTTCATTTAGCAAACAAATGTGTTCAAGGAAATTTACATATAATATCTCATTTACAATTTATTTTAAAATTTATTCTCATGGGTTTATAGAAAGAATTAACAGAGATAGTAAATTAAAAATATGTTTTGTTATCTGAGGCAATAATAGACACTCAATAAATACCCGCTGTTTCTACTGCAGGTATGCCCACCTAAGTGACTAAAGATTAACTCATTCTTCTAAAATTATATTCTCATTCATTCTACCTAGTTATTTCCCTTTCTTCTTTCTCCCTAGTACCAGCCATTTACACTACAAGAACTGGGTTCACTTAATGTATTGAGGACACCTCCCAGTGGATTATGCTGCACTGAATAGTTAGAAGTGTGTGGGTTTGGGAGTCAGACATTTTGGGGTGAGTATCTTGATTCCCTGTGTCAACATAAATAACAATCTGAGAAAGGCTTTTGAAAGAATAATGACATGTATTTAGGAATAGAAGAGCACTACAGTGAGTATGTGTGTTTCACAATAAACTGCATGTGTATTCAAAGACATTGATTGCCAGGTACAATGATGTATGTCTATAATCCTAGCACTTGGAAGGCTAAGATAGGAGGATCTAATGTTTGAGGACAGACAGCCTCAGCCACTTACTAAGACCCTCACAACTTAACAACTTAGTGAGACCTTGTTTAACACATATATACACAGACACAAACACACACACACACTCTCTCTCTCTCTCTCTCTCTCTCTCTCTCTCTATATATATATATATATATATGTTTATATATAAAATATATATAAATATATAATAAATGTTATCATATATATATATATATATATGTAATAAAAAGGGCTGTGGGTGTAGGTTGGAGGTATGATATCCTTAAGTTCATTCCGGAGTACCAAAAAAAATTTTAAAAATGAATAAAAAAGGAGATTGAGGCAAAGGTAAAACGAGGAGAACATTAAATATTTTGAAGCAATAATGCTTAGCTATTACAAAATAAAAGGAAGAATAAAAGATTAAACATACAGGCATTTGACCCTGAAGAAGTACTTTAATGTAAAGAAGTATGGTAGTCTTTATTGTCATTTGTGGTTCTGCCCCCCTCTTTTTGTGAATAGTTCTTGTTATCATGCGTAAGAACATGAGATCTCCTCTTTTAAGACCTCCATTTTTTGCTGATTTGTTGATTTGTTGGATAGGGCTTGACAACTGTGATTCCATTCTGATTCTCACAATTTTCCCAGCTGCCTGATCTTACACAAGACCTTGCCTCTCTCTGGGTCAAAACAAACAAGAAATAGGAAATTGTACCTATGCCATAACATGGTTGAGAGTTTTAAATCCCAAAGTGTATACCCAAAGTTGTTGCACAGTAGGCATTTACAACCTATGACATTTGCTCTCAGCCTTATTCTGCTGGGCTTACCATGAGCAGAGAGAGAGACAACACAGTAGCCATTGTAGATAGCTGTGATCCCCATTTTACTGATTATTTGTAGTCCTCCTCCTGGACACATTCCCTCTCTGTGAAATGGGCTTTAACCCATCCACATTTCCTTACCTGCATGGCTATCTCAAAGTCTCTGACAGTGGGTGCCTGAGTAACTGCATTGTATAGAATCCCTTGCCTAGCAGGCTTGACATGAAGTATGAAAGAGATGAGGGCCTTTGTTGTGATAAGCTCCTGAAGTCTCATTTAACCACAGTAGAGCTTAAATAACCTGGCTGATACAGGCAATATCTACCTTGATTTTCCCTTCCATTTAATTTTTCACCAAAGAGGCTGGTTTTAACTATTCTTTTCTGTTTTCTGAGAGGCCCAGAGGGGGGCTTGGAAGCAATCTGATCATGTAAGTGAATGATTTATCACTCCCTTTTGGCCCCAAGCAAGGATTTGCCCTGAACCATTCATCTCTCAAGATATAATTGGACTTAAAATTAAAACTGCATTACCTTCCAATTCATTGAGAAGAAACTGGTGATTTTGACTTAAACAGCAGTTTCAAGCAAGGCATCTATTAGGAGGCTGTGAAAAATTGTCCCAGCCTGTTATGCTGAAATCCAGCTTGTGAAAGGATTTTTTTTTTCTTTTTTCTTTTTTTTCCAAAAAGTAATGAGCGTAAGGTCCTCGAGAAAAAATGTGATTGCAACAATGCTGACATCCTGAGTTCTGTGGCCCTGCCCACTTTAACCCAAGTTGCTTTATGTGAATGTATTATATTTGTTTTATTTTATCATTCAATGTCATATGTAAACTCTTTTATTGTTAATATGAATCCCTGCTAAAGGCATGAAAAGGGAGGTCGATTGGACCTAGATCAGAGCATAGTTCACATGGATCCTGATAGATGAGAGGAGGCATGGATTGGGGCATTTCTTGGTCTCTGTTTCAATCCCCCCTTGAACTGCATCAAATTCAGGGATAAGGGCAAAGTAGTATTTACTAGGTAGAAACAACCACCTCTGGCTACTTCACAGCTTAAAGGCTCCTTGCTACTCAAAATATTGATTGTAGATGCAATGTACCTTGTGAGTTCTCCAGAAATCTGCTGCTGACATAGAGTTTGATGAGCACAAGAGTGACACTTATGAGGGGGAAGGGAGGGGCTGGAGGTTGGGAGAGAATGCAAAGTACTCACTACACAGCTCTGTCCAGGCAATGAGAATCCAGGGCCAAGATCATCTGTATCCTGGAATGTCCTCATGGGTGAAAATGTCCAAATCCTCGGTTCAACATCATACAAGCCTTTCTCATAGATATATTATGAATATTAAAAGAGTACATTTATGTAAATTACTCAGAATGATATGTGGTAAATGGTAAGAATTTGATAAATAATTGTTATACTAACAAATATCCATTCATTAAATGTAAAATTCAGTCACTGAAGATTATATGTCAGGAGGTTACTGGGTAAGGGAATGCATTAATGTAATGACAAATGAAGCAGAGGAAGAATCCCAATAAAAATTTGCAAATTTTAAGGGCTCAAAAAAACTTAACTAATATTATTACTTAAATCAAACTGGGAAAATTGTATTCTTAGGGGTATATCTAACTTGAGTTTCAAGAAAAAATCTCCACCACAATCTGATCTTCAAGTATACAAATATATGCCAAACTTCAATATTCTAAGGATACAAGTATAAAAAACTCCAAAATTAGTAGGAAGCCTCTATAGAGGAGGAAATTGAGCAATCCACCACCATTTCCAATCTAAGAAATTCTCTGCTTCAAGTTATATATGCTCCCATGTCAAAACAAGTAATGATCTGTATTCCATCTATGTTTCCACACAGTTCACTTTCAAATCAAAGATTATTAAAAAGATCAAAATGGAACAAATTACATCTCATACCTACAGCCTAGTAGCATATGAATCTTAGAAATGCAATACCTGCCCCTGAGTGCTTGCACATGTGCATACAGTACCTTGCTTTGTATAACACTGTATTAACTTAAACTTGTAGATATCAGAGATATATCTTCGTGTTGCACAACTCCATGTTCAATGCATGCAATTGTGAAAAATCAAGAAAATGACATTAATATGTCTGTGTTTCTATTAACACACAGCACCTTGCAAGCATGGTGACTACTTATATGTATGTATAGTTTGAGAGGGCACGATTCACAAGTTCTGGCATTACCAAAACATGGAAAATGGTTTACACAATGCAGAGCATCTTTAATGATGGATTTCTACAAAATTCTCCAAATCATCTTCTTTCCAGTCCTTGTCACATTCTTCCCATTCTCTTTCCAACACATCCCTTCCTCTCCAGACTCAGCTCATGCCAGATATTAGCCTGTCGTAGCTACTGTCTTACTTCTACAGTGCTTTCTGTCTTGAATTTTTTGCTTCCAGTGCCTGCCTCCCTCCTTCCAGAGTAAAAATTCTAAGCATGATTATGGTAAAGCCATTCTCTTGGTGAAGTATCTCCACATCCTCTGCTTTAACTGACCCTTCCTCATTGTTTCAGTGGCTTCCTGGGTAGGCTAAGTATATCCATACCATGTTCTTCTAGCATATCTCCCAAAGTATTATAATTATGATTTTCCCACTGGACTATGTTCCCTGTTGAAGCTTTTTCAACTCTATATTCTGTAAACAATTTATTACATCAACATCAGAAGGTTAAATAAAGGAATTTACACAGGAATCAAACTGAAGAATAGTCGCTCAATAAAATTCCTTTTAATAATGGTTTTATTGGAAAGATCATTCATATATATACATACATGGTTTTATAATATATAAAATGTAAAATGTGGCTAAGAAGAAATATATATATATATATATATATATAATTTTGTTCTGTGCCATTATGAAAAGTTTAAATAAATTATTTTTATTAAAGCTCCTCTATAATCAATAATTTTCAGATGAGAAAAACGAACTGCATAAATACTAAAGTAGTTGTCTAAGGACATATGCACTATAGGTCACTGATTATAATTGAATCCAGGTCTATTTGACTCCAAGATATGATGTCTCTCCATAATACTTCCCTCTATTTCGGAAGCATAAGGCTCCCCTCCAGAAAAGTATTAGTTATGAAGAAAAATTCTGTCACAAGCACCTTAAACATGTCCAGCAAAAACAAAACATGACCATCCACTTTAACAAGTAATTGGATCAATAAATGGATTGATAACCAAGAAACCACATAGCAAATCCATTAACTAAGAGATCAAATCACAAAGAAAAGCCTGGTGTCTCCAGAAACACCGCCATTGATTAATTTATTGGCAGCCTGGACTGAGTAATGTATACACAGTATGTGTAAATATGAAGCCACCACGTTTCAAATAATACTGCTATCAAATCACTCAAAACCCTGGGGTGTGACTGCGACATCTGTAGCTCTGTCTTCTAACCCTGCCTGGGGTACTGAATGCTGGTGGCATGCTTTGTAATAGGAAACTCACTTGGATCCCAGGGTTCATTCTTCCTCTGGTTTACACTTAGTTATGAGCCCTATCTCCTCCTGCTTTCCAATAAGCTCTAATTTCTCTTTTAACTTCTACTGTGTGTCTTCAGCAGAAGACTATACTCCACAAGGAATAAGCTGCTAAGTGGATCTGCTGTTAACAGTAGGGATGGCTATTGTTTTATGAAGTTATTTATTTATTGCTAAGATGCTCCAAATACATGCTGTGCTGCAAAGAGTAGAGATTCAAGTATTAAAATGAGAGTCTACTTCTAAGATTGCTGTGATAGAAAAAATGGCATTTAATAGGCGTGTAAGCATAACTAGTAAATTTCAGGAAAAAATATCAGGAATCAACTCAAGCTAAAACATCTGGTTGCAATAGTTTCCTTTAATAGAAAATCTTACCAAGTATCAATCAACAAGACTAAATATTCACATAAGGGAGGGGCATTTCCTACTAAGAGATGCAGTTGAAACAGCGAGTTATTTTTACACATCCCCACCTGGGCAGTGCAATAAAAAATGTTTAGGAGATTATAAATGAGGGGAAATCATCTAATGGATTTAGTCTCAGGGTCAGCTTGGATAAGAGTGGACACCAGAGAGAGGATTCTGACAGCAGCATGCAGAGGGAACCTCAGCTGAAGGAGATATTTGAAGCCAGGAGACCAAATAGGAGGTTAGTATTTTTAGCTACAAATAACACAAGCTATCTATCATGTTCAAGCAGAAAATCTGCTTATTAAAGGCTATCAAAGAGCCAGGTGTGGTGGCACACACCTATAATGCTAGTACTTGGGAAGACAAGCTTCACCAACTTAGTGAGACCTTATATTAATGTAAAAAAAATGAAAAGGAAAAATAAATAGATAAATAAAAATGGCTGGGGATGTAGCTCAGAGACATAAACCCCCTAGGCTCAACCCCCAGTACCAAAAATATTGATATCAAAGTATCTAATACATTTCTAGAAAGTTCAGAGACAAGTGTGAGTCTCTGCATTCAGGAATACAGATTGCCCATATGCCCTCAGACCTTCATCCTACTTTGCCACAAGTGTCTCCAGTTTAAGAACTGTGAATCCCATGTCATGAGACTCTCCACAATCCCAGGAAAACAGACTTGGAACTGGGCTCATGCACACACCACTGCCTAGGTAAGTGGTCCAAAAATTAAACTCTGACCAACTTTGACCAACTCTGACCCTGGGGATAGGGTCTGCCGCTAGAACCCCAGGAAACTCTTTATCTAAGAAACAATCAGCACCTGGCTGCTATGGTCATCACCAGAAGCAGCCTAGCAGGGTTCCTGCAACCTGGTGTTACCAGCTTCTAGATCCTATTTGGATCTAAATATCGTAGGGAGGACTCCTTGGTCAGGGAAGATGGGAAGGAGCTTCAGTTTAGGAGTAGAAAGATTCTTTAAACACAAAAAGAAGACTCAATGGTCAAATTACTCCAAATCAGTTACAATTCCCAAATCCTGAGGCCCTTGCAAGGAATCAGTGAGAAATGGCACAAGCTGACCTGGAGCTTGGGAAGGACGTGAATTGTTTGAGAAGCATGTAGAGGAAAAATATAAGGAGTCAATTGGAAGTGTGCAGCCAAGGGAGAGGAACCAGTTGTTAGTCGAAGGTATCTAGCTGAAATATCTGGATGAATATTGCTGTGACATACTGAAATCAAAACTTTAAGAGAAGAGGAGGAGATCTGTAGAGAGGTAATGAGCTTAGTTTCTGTTGAGTTGAAGATACTTCTGGAGCATTCAGGTGGAAAGGCCCATTTAGCTGAATCTCATGGAAGTGCTAAATTATCCCTGGTTCATAGGGAAAAAAAAGTGCAACTTAAAGACAGTGCTTAATGTGGCCAAGGTAATAGAGGTGGAGACAGTATTTGAGTCTAAATATGATTTCAAGTAGTTACACTTTCCAGTACTTCATCCTGCTAGGATATGTAAAACAAAAGAAAAAAAAATTCTACTAACTGTGCTCAGTGGTATAAATATGTAACTTTCTGATTTCAGAAGAGAAGGGAAGATAAAAATACTAATAATTGTCTTGGAAGTGACAATTCCTTATGGTAATCACCTAGGAAAATTCAAAGTTAAATAATATTTTTATTGGCAGATGATGAATGTGAAGCTCAGAGAAATTGATTTGTTCACCGTTACCTAGCCGGTAAACTGAATCAGATGAACTTTTAGTCTTCCTTAAGTGTTAAGAGCTTAGGCTTAGGATGACAGTTCAGAAACTGTGAACCCAGGGCCAGAAGCATCAGTGTCACCTGGGGCCTATTGGAAGTGCAGATTCCCTGACTCCACCCACATCCCACTGAAACAGAAGCTCTGGGAACAGTGCCTGGCAATCTGTTCTAACAGCCTCAAAATGATTATGACGCATGCTTAAGTTGGAGACAATTGCTTATTTTATCTTCCTAGATAAGATGATAATTAAACATATTTTCTTCCACTTTTGGGGAGATAAATAATTTAAGCAAGATGCCATTTATAAAATCCATATGAGAGTGCCAGGTACGTATTACATTCCCAATGACGTTTACGGAAATATGATGAGTCTCTAGCTCCAATAGCAACTATAGCATTTCAAAATTCTTAAACTGAAAAAAAAATTAAACTTTGCTTGAATTTGTAATGAGTTTATACATATATATGTATGTATATTTTTTCTGGTGTTGGGGATAGAAAAAGGGCTTTCACATGCTAAGCCAGAGCTCTAAGACTAAACTATATCCCTAACTCAAATGGATGTATTTTGATTCTCAATTTTTAAGGTAAAATTGCTATGGCTTTAACTAAAGCTATATATCTTTGAGACTCCTTATCAAGTATCTGTATAACGATAGTTAGGAACTGGGATGTCTAAAGTGGGCTCCAAGGACCCAGGATTTATCTATTTCTGATTCCCTTAATATTCTGATTTAAACATGCACCCATTTCTTTTTGTGTTGGAAGTGTAGCTCTGAGAGGTAGTACATTTTCTGGTCCCTGAAGATAATTAAGATGAAGCTTAATCAACACTTTCATTCATAACCTAGATGTAACTCATGAACTGAATAGACGAAAGCACTAACTAGATACTTCATTGGATTTCTTCCAAACTTGAGGTTCTAGCTTTGAATAAAGTGTGTGCTAAGAGACAGAGTCAGAATTGTCACAAGATGAGCCCAGTTCTGCTGCACCTACCTGGGAAATGGTGGATGATAACATGGTCTCTCCTCAGAGCCTTCCTTCATGAAATGAAGTACTTAGGCAGTAGGATGATGAAGATTCTTACCAACCCTGACATGACTCTAAAAAAGAAAGATTTACCAAATAATAAAGAAATATTACACACGGAGAGGGAAAAATCCAATTGCTGGCATGTTGTGCTTTACAGAAAAGTATAAATTGTTCCCCTGCAGCTGCACATGTTATTCATTACACTATAGATAAATTCAGAAAAGTAGTTTACCCTGATTTAGTATTATGCTTAATTGTTTTGAAGACTAATGCAATGCAATCAGCCCTGCATGCTGTTTTGTTGTTAAATTTAAAAGCCAGCACTGCACTGATTTGCCTTGTGAAGTTTCTCTACAGGGAAGACTTCTATGTTTGGCTCCTCAAGACTCAGAAACAGAGATATCAGCACACCAGGAGGTTGGCCTGTCCACCGACTAGTTGAGCCAGGTCAGTGGGTAGGTGGATGACAGGCCAAATAAAATGTCCAGAGATGGAATGCGCAACAAGGGGTTTATTGTGGAGAATTTACAAGACAGCAGTGACTGTTCGAAGAAGAGTTCAGTGGTGACAGGCTGTCAGGTAGCATCTCCATTCCTCACTGTAGTCCACCAAGCAGTATCTTCTCCCCCCTCATAGTAGTTTGTCCAGGGCTGGATGGCTAGGTGAGTGGCAGGCATCCTTTCCACAATGCCCTCAGTTTTGTATGTGAGGCTGAAAAAGCAGTGACATCATCAGCATTTGCTTGCTCAGTTTGCATGTATGACCAGCAATCAAAAAGCAATTATCCTGATGTTTATGCAAGAAAGCAGCTTCCTACAGAACACACTAACTTGCCCTAATTCCCAGCATGCATGAGAGAAAGCCAGGGTCCTTCAGGATAATGTGTATCTGGTCCTTCCCACTCAAGCTTGCTCTCATTCTTCCCTTAATTTGGCTACATTTTCGGGAAAAGAGAGAGGTAATCGGGAGATGATGTTTTACTGCCTCCTTTTACTTTAAAGATGATAGAGAGATCCAATTCCTGAAGCTACTGTGTTTTGTTTTGGTTCTTTGTTTTTTTCAATACATACTTTGGGCCAGTTGAGTACTAATGCTTCATAAGTATATGTATTGTTTCTGATGGTCAGAAAAAAACTACAGAGGAGAAATTGGCACCCCATCTCTACAAAGCAGAGAAGTCTCAAAACAGAGAAATGAGTGGTTGAGTATGACATGGAAAGTTAATGGTAGAGTGGAGATCCAAATTGACAGCCAGGCTTGGTGGCAAAGGCCTGTCATCTCAGTACTTCAGAAGTTGAGACAGGATAATAGGCTCAAGGCCAGTCTCAGAAACCTAGGAAGATGCTGTTTTATAATTAAAAGAAAAATCCTGGAAAATATCTCAGAAATAGAACCCCTCTACTACTGGGTTCAATCCCTAGGACCATACCCACAGAACAAGATCAACAAAACCAAACTTACTTTCAAAAGACTCTCTTGACAACTTGGAGGAAAAATGAGGAAGAATGGGGAAGCAGTCTTAAAAACTGAGCATATACTATCTGATGTCTACTAAGTCTTTCACATTTTTCTTTTTACTTCTTTGGCTGCAAAAGTTTTTAGTAGCTCTCATTATTAGCTCTATTCTTTTTTTTTTTTTTTTTTTTTTTTTTTTTTTGGGGATTGAACTCGGGGGCATTCTACCTCCGAGCTATACCCCCAGCCCTATTTTTTATTCTTTATTTTGAAACCGAGTCTCACTGAGTTGCGAAGTGCCTCACTAGGTAGCTGAGGCTGGCCGCGAACCCGGATCCTCTGGTCTCAGCCTCCCGAATGCTGGGATTACAAGCGTGCGCCACCACGCCCGGCTCTTATTAGCTCTATTCTAACCAGTAGAAAACATTTTGCCCAAGGTCATAGCCCTGACTAAGAGGGAGACAAGGCTGTAGCCCCAAGTGATGGAGTCCTGAGCCCCCCTCCCCCCCCCGAGCCAAAGCAATGTAAAGAAAGTGATGAAAGAAAACTGCTGACACCTCAATGAAAAACAATCTATCGGAGTTTAGGTAAGCACAAATATAAAGGTTTTGCAATATCTTCTCATATATCATGACATTTTGCGATGTTAAGTAATAATGAATTCTGGAAAAATATCTCATTATATCCACACAAAAATTTCTGAAATGCATCCTTAACATCAGCTGTTTGCCTTTGAGCAGCTATCAGGTATTCCCTGCCCCAAGGACACAAATCACACTCCAGAGGTGAGTGCATCTGAAGAGGGTTGTGTTGCCTCAGAGTTATTTTTCCTTCTGATTTCATCTGTTTGGGAAATGCTGAACAACTACTCCATTTCATTTCAAACTGTGGTGGTGAAATACCACTAGGAAAAAATAAAGAGGGTCGACTTCTGAAATTTAATGGAAGTATATAAAATTAGATTTGCATTCCTGAGGGTTGTAAAATATATCTTTTGAAGTTATTGTTGAGATTACTGGATAATCTACTTTGAGCCTAAAAAATTGGAGTGACTGTCTTTTTCACTTAGCAAATGAGAAAAAAATGGTTACAAAGAACTGTTCCAAAGTCAAAAATCGGTTAGAGGTTGGGCTGTGAATAACTCACAGCTCTTTTTCTGTGAGTTATTTTTTTCTATTAGTCTTAATCATGCCAGTCTTAGTTTTGGTTTTCTGCTGCTACACAGTTTGAGGAAATGTGGCTCAAATCTGTTTCACTGATGTACAAGTTATTTTATGTGATAGTTGTGGTTGATACATTTAGATGGCAATTTGACTGTAAAGGTACCCAGGAAGCTGATAAAACATTATTTCTGGCCATATACGGTGGGAATTGAAATCTGGAAGAAATTAGCTCATGAACCAGTGGATCCAGTAAGGAAGATTTCCCTTCAGCCAATGTGGTCAGGCACTGTCCAGTCCATTGAGGATCCAGACAGAAGGAAGAGTCAGAGAAAAGACAAACTTGTTTTCTTCTATGGAGTTCAAACATCCCTTTTCTCCTCACTTAGAGATCAGAAAACCATCTTCTTTGGCCTTTGGACTCCAGAACTTGAATCAATGGCTCATTAGGCTCTTGGGCCTTTGACCTCACACTGATAGATCAACGTCAACTTTTCCAGTTTTTAGGTCTGCAGACTTGACCTGAGCCATGCTACTGACTGCCCTGTGTCTCAAGTTTGCAGATCACATGTCATAAACCTCCTTAGCCTCCATAATCATGGAAGCCCATTTCCATGATAAATGCTATCAATCAATCTACCATCTACTTACTACATATCGTCTATCTATCTATCTATCTATCTGTCTGTCTATCTATCTCTATCATCTGTTTATCATCTATTTATCTATCATCTATCCATCCAATGTCTATTTATCTATTTACTATCTATCATCTATCTATCCATCTTTCATTTATCTATCTATCTATCTATCTATATATCTATCTATCTATCTATCTATCTATCTGTCTATCTGTCTATCATCTGTCTGTCTCCTATTGCGGTCTCTCTAAGAGCTTAGATTGGAGTTTCCTGGGAGAATATTGATAAAACAATATTTACTTTCTACTGACATGTTAGCTTATGTTTATTATATATGCATAATATATCAAAGTTTTTGTCATGATAAGATAGACCACATGTGTAATATTTTGGCACAATAGAAGAGTTCCAAAATGTTTAATTTCTCCCACTTTTCCCTTTGAATCACCAATAGTTACAAAGAATAGTGCTTTGCCTAAATAACTCTCTGAGTCAACCAAGAATTTCCTGAGAAAGCATGTACAACATTACTCATTGATTTTAAATAAGAATGTCTCCTTGTATTTTAGAAACTTGTAGAAAATCTCTTCTGACAGATAAACTCTTTTGGTAGCATATTTATTACAGGGAAGCTTGTCCTTGGTCTGCTCAGTTGAATTGTGCAAGTAACCTAGAACTACTTGATATGCTAAACACAGATGGCAAGTAGTGATGAGGTTAAGAAAATGATTTGAAAGGAAATTAGGTAAACTCCACTGAAAAGGAGAGCAAACCTCAGGGTTCCATACTCCATAGAAAGATTGAGCTTTTTGTCTTGTTTTGTTTTAAATCCACTAATACAGGATTCAGCAAGAAGGAAGTCAGTAGTGAGTTGGAGAAGACTAGAGTCAGAGGACTAGATATGAGTCTTAGATATGGTTATTGTACAAGGTAGAGGATTATATATGAGTGTATCCATTAGCTCTTGCCACATAACAAAATGATACAGAACTTAAATAATAGCTGTTTATTATTTCTCAGAAATACTTGGACCTAACAGACCTAGTGGACTGTGGTTATATTGTTGGGCTTTTCAAAGCTCACTCATCCATCTTTGGTCATCTGCAGATCATCTAGGCAGCTTTTCTAATTTAGTTATGCATTCTCATGTATCTGAAGTCTTAGACTTTCAGGATAATCAGGATGACTCATCTGTGTTTCTCATGTTTCATCACTCCTTGTGCATTTTCCACAGTGAAAGCAGAATAACAACAGAGAGAAAAACAATTATATGAAACCCATTGAGACTTAAGCTTGAAAATGATAGACTACGGTGTTCTACACTAACTTATTTTATTATTTTCTTCTCTAGCTAATACTAATATAAATGTAGAATCTAAGACAATTATTTTACTGGTTGAGTCAAGCACAGATCATAATTCTTTGTATTAAGATATTGAGAGAAACCCAAGTGGATCTGTGAAGCTGTTCTAGGAAATGGTGGTGATGGTAAGAATGAATGAAGGGAATACTTCCATTGATATTGTGTACATAGGTGAAATTATCAATGTCAAGTCTCAATACCATGTATGGTGAAGAAGGGAGAGTAAGTAGGCAGGGAGCCAGGGGGAAGTTCAACAAGTGCTGTGTGCACGTATGTCCCTAAGACTCTAAACTACATTATTATGGGAGACTACAATGCACCAATAAAACAACATTAAAAACAAATAACCAGATGTGATGGCACACAGCTATAATCCCAGTACTTGAGAAGCAGATAAAAGAGGATTATAGGTTCAAGGACAGCCTCAGCAAGCAATGAAACTCTCATCAACCTAGTGAGATCCTGTTTCAAAATAAAATAAGGGTGGGGGTGTGGCTGAGAGGTAGAATGCCCCTAGGTTCCTAGGTTCAATTCCCATTATCATTAAATACATAAATAATTAAATAAACATACAAACAAATTTATTATTTAATTAATTAAATATTATTAAAAGCACACAAACATTGGAGTAAACAAAAAAATGATCTCTGTTTGCACAGCTGAGAATTTCAGCACAAAATAAGCTTCAGTCATGGCTGGATGTGAGTTTGCAAGGAAATGGTCTTTCTCTCTTTCTCTCTCTCTCTCTCTCTCTCTCTCTCTCTCTCTCTCTCTCTCTCTCTCTCTCTCTCTCTCTCTCTCTCTCCAAGCATGTCCTCTGCTTTCCTCTCTGGAAGCCAAAGAGTATAGCTAGGTTCTTTCTACTTGGAGAAACTGACTTTCAGCAGTTTCCATAGTCCTTGCAACTTTGTTCCCTATAACAATAAAGAAAAAAATAAGGAGGAGTTAATGGAAGGGGAGAAAGGAGAGAATGTGTGTGCTTCTCTTTTCTGAAGCTCAGGAAAATTCTTATTGTGAAGTCGCATTGACCCAGCTTAGATTGCATGGCAACCCAAGCGCTCAGATAAGCACATTCAACACGTGTGGATTGAGATAGAAGGAGGTGTGGATTTCCAAAAGGAAATCAGAGAGCAATTACCAGAAGAAGAGGAAACAGAAACTGGGCAGGCAAAAAATAACAGATGTCTACAACAGATGATATATTCTGCATCTGCAGCTCCATAACATGCTATTATATCTCTTTTCATGATGCTGTAATCATGGATTTTATTCTGACTTATACACTGTTTTATAATTTTCTCGAGCACAAGGGAAATGAACTATATTTTGTCATATTGGTGTTCCTAGCACTGTTCATGACACACAAGCAGATCTTTGTTATAACTATTTTGTAAAGCGGTTTTATTAAGGAATTCTGTCTCTTATTCTTTCCTAAGTTTTAAAATTCAGGGACATATACTGATTTTTACTGCTTTTGGGTCCAGACCTGTTTTCCTATTTGCTCTGCAGCCCTAGACAGTTGAGTGGCACAGGCAATTTCTAATTTTTTTATTTTTATTTTTTTGGTTCTGATTAAAGTCAAGCCAAATTGCCTGGTTTGGACAATTATTTATCTAAACTAACATCTCAATTTTCAAAAAGGCAGGCTCAGAATTCTATGTTGTCAGGGTAGCAGCAAAGAAAAGAAGGCAAAATGTTAATACCTAGAAAATGCCTGGTCTATGCATTGTACTTTCATTTGTGTATGCTTTAAGTCTTCATCCTTATTTTGGATGGTATTTCAAACAGAGATTGAGATCACCTGGACAGGAATAAAATTACAGAACTGATATCACAGTATCACACACAATGGAAAAACAGAAAGCAAGCACATCACCTCTTACAAGAGAGAAGAGATCATAGAGAGAAAAGAACTGTTCATATTTTCACTTTATCCTGAAAGTTTCTGATGCATCATGTGACATAACTTTACATCCCTCATTCAAATCAGAGTCAATTTCCTTTGCTTCTCATGCCCGAGTTCTCTTTCGGACATTTTTGAAGCCCCCACCACTACGCTGGTGACCCATACTGTTCTGATGTAATGAGATGTCTTCTCAAACTTCATTAATATTTAACATTGCAAAATGTCATGATATGTGAGAAGAAGTTATGAAACTCTTTTTATTCATACTTTTATCAATACTCATAGATTGGTTTTCATTGTGTTAGAAGCATTTTTCTGCTTTTATTTCCTCTATACTCTACATTGCATGTGGAGTATAGACTCAGGACTCCAACACTCAAGGTTACAACCAAGATTCCCTCATAGCTAAGGCTGTAACGTTGGGCAAATTATTTTCTACCTAGTAGAATAGATATCTCACGCAACACCCCTGTGGAACCACAGAAACTTGGGTACCATTGGCTTTTCAGGGTTATAGGAGAGAAACTTGCATGGAAGCTTGAACTTGCTGTAAGTCTTCTCTTCTGCCTACCTCTTACATCTTGTTAGTTTGTGAGTGACTCAGCATATCAGTCACAGTCACACACCTAAAAATGTTATACATTGCCTCCAAAATCTTAAAATGTTCTAATAAGCTTTGTTCATTCTTTATTTGAAATATATAGGGCAAAGTACAGCAAACTGTCTATTATCTTTGAAGAGATAATACATGTTTTTGAGTATTGGACTCCCAGAATTCCACTGAGTTCATGGAACCCTGAAATTTTGTCAGATTTATCTCTCCTCCTGAATCCAAAGACAACCACATTACTTTGGTTCTTATAAGTCACATTTAGTATAATTCCACTCATCAGATCTTATTGGCATAGCATCTTAGATGTAGAGTATCAGCGAGGTGGTGTTTAAAATGTCAGAACGATCAATAACGCTACACATTCTAATAAGAGAGAGGAGAGTTGACATAGTCCCATAACAAGACTCTGAAAGTATAATTTTGGACATGGCAGATAATATCAAGCTGCTTCTGATGGTCCTAACAAATTAAAAGGGGAGAAGAACCCTTAGACAAACCAACAGCTGCATAGTGGGGGCAAGGGGGGGCTGTGCTGATTTCCTCGATAATGATATAGCACATGGAATTCCAGTTGCAATTAGATTCATAACTAGTTTATGTTTATGCTAATTTGTACTCTTTTTCAAGACACATCTGAGTTCTGCACAGGCCAAAGAGGCCAATTAAATGAGAATGTCATATTTTTGCAAACTTGCATCTTTTCAGTGTATGACAGTGACACTAATCTCAGAACTTTTGAAAGAGTGCTCCTAGATTAGTATGTTACTAAAAAGGGAAGTTGCCGAATCTTCTTATTTGTTGTTAGCCTAATGGCGTTCACCATGAGTGGAAAAGAAATAGACCCTCAATAAACAAAGAAGTTGATTTAACCAAAAGGGATTGACCTGGGGGGGGGGGCGGGGACACCCTAATGTACATCAAGGTTACTCACTAAATTGAACTTGAGAGGGAGGGAGGGTGAGGGAGTGGGATGGGAATTGGGGGAAGGGGTCAAATGAGAAATGTGGGCACATATGTCGTTATCAATTTGTACCTAACAAAGATGTCTGCTTACAATGTACGAATAATAAAAAAATAAAAAATAAATAAATAAAGGGAAAAAAAAGAAAATAGAAATCCTTAGAGGTGCCCCAGGGTAGTATATTCTAGCTATTAATTTTTGAACGATGGAAATAACCATAGATTGACTTACAAATTAATTAAGACCCCTGTTATTTAAATGTAGTCTAACATTTTTACTTGTCATTTGACTGTGGTAAGGTTCTACTGTGGTCACCAGACCAGCATTGTACTGTGGTCACCAGACCAGTATTTTGAATCCAAAAGTATTAGGAGAATTTACAACCAGTGTATAGTATTATAGTATTTTTTTTTTTTTGTAATGTAGTAACTTGGAAAATTGCATGCCACATTCTATGGAAGTTCCAGGGGATATTTACTTAGGAAGATTAAGTTTCTGAACTGGTTTAGATCAGAAACTTGTGTAATTCTATGACTTTCCAGTGTTGGAACTTAAGTCGGGTATTTGGTTGCTAGACCTAGCATATTATAGGTATCGAGGGCTGCCATCCTAAAGGCTACTTATTTCTAGGGAAATACTGACCTATTAAATCACTGCAAAAAACAACAAAAAAAAACCTGATTCTCATTACCAGTGTGATCCTATTGGAAGTACAATAACTGTACCTTCCTTGTTTTAGGTATAAATTGTTATCATCTGTTTTTCTGGCTGGGATTCTATCATCCCCATGGAAATTAGTTGCATCATAATGGAACTTTCTTGTTGGTGGGACTGCAAACTTGTGCAACCACTGTGGAAGACAGTATGGAGGATCCTCAGACGATTGGGAGTGAACCTACCATATGACCCAGCAATATCACTACTGGGTATATACCCACCAGAATGGAAACCAAATTATCAGAGCGATGCATGTGTATCTATGTTTATAGCAGCTCAATTCACAATAGCCAAACTATGG